>JAVIAB010000107.1:700464-770313 GCA_032433765.1 Megaustenia siamemsis | reverse complement strand
TTTATTAAAGCCTCGTTGTGTTGTCCCAATGTTTATTAGAGCCTCGTTTTGTTGTCCCAATGTTTATTAGAGCTCGTTGTGTTGTGTTGTGCTAATGTTTATTAAAGCCTCGTTGTGTTGTCCCAATGTTTTTAAAGCCTCGTTGTGATGTCCCAATGTTTATTAAAGCCTCGTTGTGTTGTGCCAATGTTTTTTAGAGCCTCGTTGTGTTGTCCCAATGTTTATTAAGCCACGTTTGTGTTGTGTTGTCCCAATGTTTATTAAAGCCTCGTTGTGTTGTGTTGTCCCAATGTTTATTAAAGCCTCGTTGTGTTGTCCCAATGTTTATTAGAGCCTCGTTGTGTTGTGTTGTCCCAATGTTTATTAAAAACCACGTTGTGATGTCCCAATGTTTATTAGAGCCTCGTTGTTGTTGTGTTGTCCCAATGTTTATTAAAGCCTCGTTGTGTTGTCCCAATGTTTATTAAAACCACGTTGTGATGTCCGAATGTTTATTAGAGCCTCGTTGTTTTGTGTTGTCCCAATGTTTATTAGAGCCTCGTTGTGTTGTCCCAAGTTTTATAAAGCCTCGTGTTGTGTTGTCCCAATGTTTATAAAGCCTCGTTGTGTTGTCCCAATGTTTATTAAAGCCACGTTGTGTTGTCCCAATGTTTATTAAAGCCACGTTGTGATGTCCCAATGTTTATAAAGCTCGTTGTGTTGTCCAATGTTATTAAAGCCACGTTGTGTTGTGTTGTCCCAATGTTATTAAAGCCTCGTTGTGTTGTCCCAATGTTTATTAAAGCCACGTTGTGTTGTCCCAATGTTTATTAAAGCCTCGTTGTGTTGTGTTGTCCCAATGTTTATTAAAGCCTCGTTGTGTTGTGTTGTCCCAATGTTTATTAAAGCCTCGTTGTGTTGTCCCAATGTTTATTAAAGCCACGTTGTGTTGTGTTGTCCCAATGTTTATTAAAGCATCGTTGTGTTCTCCAATGTTTATTAAAGCCTCGTTGTGTTGTCCCAATGTTTATTAGAGCCTCGTTGTGTTGTGTTGTCCCAATGTTTATTAAAACCACGTTGTGATGTCCCAATGTTTATTAGAGCCTCGTTGTTGTTGTGTTGTCCCAATGTTTATTAAAGCCTCGTTGTGTTGTCCCAATGTTTATTAAAACCACGTTGTGATGTCCCAATGTTTATTAGAGCCTCGTTGTGTTGTGTTGTCCCAATGTTTATTAGAGCCTCGTTGTGTTGTCCCAATGTTTATTAAAGCCTCGTGTTGTGTTGTCCCAATGTTTATTAAAGCCCCGTTGTGTTGTCCCATGTTTATTAAAGCCACGTTGTGATGTCCAATGTTTATTAAAGCCTCGTTGTGTTGTCCCAATGTTTATTAAGCCACGTTTGTGTTGTGTTGTCCCAATGTTTATTAAAGCCTCGTTGTGTGTCCCAATGTTTATTAAAGCCACGTTGTGTTGTCCCAATGTTTATTAAAGCCTCGTTGTGTTGTGTTGTCCCAATGTTTATTAAAGCCTCGTTGTGTGTGTTGTCCCAATGTTTATTAAAGCCTCGTTGTGTTGTCCCAATGTTTATTAAAGCCACGTTGTGTTGTGTTGTGCCAATGTTTATTAAAGCCTCGTTGTGTTGTCCCAATGTTTATTAAAGCCTCGTTGTGATATCCCAATGTTTATTAGAGCCTCGTGTGTTGTCCCAATGTTTATTAAAGCCACGTTGTGTTGTGTTGTCCAATGTTTATTAGAGCCTCGTTGTGGTGTGTTGTGCCAATGTTTATTAGAGCCTCGTTGTGTTGTCCCAATGTTTATTAGAGCCTCGTTGTGTTGTGTTGTGCCAATGTTTATTAAAGCCTCGTTGTGTTGTGTTGTTCCCAATGTTTATTAAAGCCTCGTTGTGTTGTCCCAATGTTTATTAAAGCCACGTTGTGTTGTGTTGTCCCAATGTTTATTAAAGCCTCGTTGTGTTGTCCCAATGTTTATTAAAGCCTCGTTGTGATGTCCCAATGTTATTAGAGCCTCGTTGTGTTCTCCCAATGTTTATTAAAGCCACGTTGTGTTGTGTTGTCCCAATGTTTATTAGAGCCTCGTTGTGGTGTGTTGTGCCAATGTTTATTAAAACCTCGTTGTGTTGTCCCAATGTTTATTAGAGCCTCGTTGTGTTGTCCCAATGTTTATTAAAGCCTCGTTGTGTTGTGTTGTGCCAATGTTTATTAAAGCCTCGTTGTGTTGTCCAATGTTTATTAGAGCCTCGTTGTGTTGTCTCAATGTTTATTAGAGCCTCGTTGTGTTGTGTTGTGCTAATGTTTATTAAAGCCTCGTTGTGTTGTCCCAATGTTTATTAAAGCCTCGTTGTGATGTCCAATGTTTATTAAAGCCTCGTTGTGTTGTCCCAATGTTTTTTAGAGCCTCGTTGTGTTGTCCCAATGTTTATTAAAGCCACGTTGTGTTGTGTTGTCCCAATGTTTATTAAAGCCTCGTTGTGTTGTGTTGTCCCAATGTTTATTAAAGCCACGTTGTGTTGTGTTTCCCAATGTTTATTAAAGCCTCGTTGTGTGTGTTGTCCCAATGTTTATTAAAGCCTCGTTTGTGTTGTGTTGTCCCAATGTTATTAAAGCTTCGTTGTGTTGTCCCAATGTTTATTAAAGCCTCGTTGTGTTGTCCCAATGTTTATTAGAGCCTCGTTGTGTTGTGTTGTCCCAATGTTTATTAAAACCACGTTGTGATGTCCCAATGTTTATTAGAGCCTCGTTGTTGTTGTGTTGTCCCAATGTTTATTAAAGCCTCGTTGTGTTGTCCCAATGTTTATTAAACCACGTTGTGATGTCCCAATGTTTATTAGAGCCTCGTTGTGTTGTGTTGTCCCAATGTTTATTAGAGCCTCGTTGTGTTGTCCCAATGTTTATTAAAGCCTCGTGTTGTGTTGTCCCAATGTTTATTAAAGCCACGTTGTGTTGTCCCAATGTTTATTAAAGCCACGTTGTGATGTCCCAATGTTTATTAAAGCCTCGTTGTGTTGTCCCAATGTTTATTAAAGCCACGTTGTGTTGTGTTGTCCCAATGTTTATTAAAGCCTCGTTGTGTTGTCCCATGTTTATTAAAGCCACGTTGTGTGTTGTCCCAATGTTTATTAAAGCCTCGTTGTGTTGTGTTGTCCCAATGTTTATTAAAGCCTCGTTGTGTTGTGTTGTCCCAATGTTTATTAAAGCCTCGTTGTGTTGTCCCAATGTTTATTAAAGCCACGTTGTGTTGTGTTGTGCCAATGTTTATTAAAGCCTCGTTGTGTTGTCCCAATGTTTATTAAAGCCTCGTTGTGATATCCAATGTTATTAGAGCCTCGTTGTGTTGTCCCAATGTTTATTAAAGCCACGTTGTGTGTTTGTCCCAATGTTTATTAGAGCCTCGTTGTGGTGTTGTGCCAATGTTTATTAAAACCTCGTTGTGTTGTCCCAATGTTATTAGAGCCTCGTTGTGTTGTCCCAATGTTTATTAAAGCCTCGTTGTGTTGTGTTGTGCCAATGTTTATTAAAGCCTCGTTGTGTTGTCCCAATGTTTATTAGAGCCTCGTTGTGTGTCTCAATGTTTATTAGAGCCTCGTTGTGTTGTGTTGTGCTAATGTTTATTAAAGCCTCATTGTGTTGTCCCAATGTTTATTAAAGCCTCGTTGTGATGTCCCAATGTTTATTAAAGCCTCGTTGTGTTGTCCAATGTTTTTTTGGAGCCTTGTTGTGTTGTCCCAATGTTTATTAAAGCCACGTTGTGTTGTGTTGTCCCAATGTTTATTAAAGCCTCGTTGTGTTGTGTTGTCCCAATGTTTATTAAAGCTCGTTGTGTTGTCCCAATGTTTATTAAAGCCTCGTTGTGTTGTGTTGTCCCAATGTTTATTAAAGCCTCGTTGTGTTGTGTTGTCCCAATGTTTATTAAAGCCTCGTTGTGTTGTCCCAATGTTTATTAAAGCCTCGTTGTGTTGTTCCCAATGTTTATTAGAGCCTCGTTGTGTTGTGTTGTCCCAATGTTTATTAAAACCACGTTGTGATGTCCCAATGTTTATTAGAGCCTCGTTGGTTGTGTTGTCCCATGTTTATTAAAGCCTCGTTGTGTTGTCCCAATGTTTATTAAAACCACGTTGTGATGTCCCAATGTTTATTAGAGCCTCGTTGTGTTGTGTTGTCCCAATGTTTATTAGAGCCTCGTGTGTTGTCCCAATGTTTATTAAAGCCTCGTGTTGTGTTGTCCCAATGTTTATTAAAGCCTCGTTGTGTTGTCCCAATGTTTATTAAAGCCACGTTGTGTTGTCCAATGTTTATTAAAGCCACGTTGTGATGTCCCAATGTTATTAAAGCCTCGTTGTGTTGTCCCAATGTTTATTAAAGCCACGTTGTGTTGTGTTGTCCAATGTTTATTAAAGCCTCGTTGTGTTGTCCCAATGTTTATTAAAGCCACGTTGTGTTGTCCCAATGTTTATTAAAGCCCCGTTGTGTTGTGTTGTCCCAATGTTTATTAAAGCCTCGTTGTGTTGTGTTGTCCAATGTTTATTAAAGCCTCGTTGTGTTGTCCCAATGTTTATTAAAGCCACGTTGTGTTGTGTTGTCCCAATGTTTATTAAGCCTCGTTGTGTTGTCCCAATGTTTATTAAAGCCTCGTTGTGTTGTCCCAATGTTTATTAGAGCCTTGTTGTGTTGTGTTGTCCCAATGTTTATTAAAACCACGTTGTGATGTCCCAATGTTTATTAGAGCCTCGTTGTGTTGTCCCAATGTTTATTAGAGCCTCGTTGTGTTGTCCCAATGTTTATTAGAGCCTCGTTGTGTTGTGTTGTCCCAATGTTTATTAAAGCCTCGTTGTGTTGTCCAATGTTTATTAGAGCCTCGTTGTGGTGTGTTGTGCCAATGTTTATTAAAGCCTCGTTGTGTTTGTCCCAATGTTTATTAGAGCCTCGTTGTGTTGTCCCAATGTTTATTAAAGCCTCGTTGTGTTGTGTTGTGCCATGTTTATTAAAGCCTCGTTGTGTTGTCCAATGTTTATTAGAGCCTCGTTGTTTGTCCCAATGTTTATTAGAGCCTCGTTGTGTTGTGTTGTGCTAATGTTTATTAAAGCCTCGTTGTGTTGTCCCAATGTTATTAAAGCCTCGTTGTGATGTCCCAATGTTTATTAAAGCCTCGTTGTGTTGTCCCAATGTTTTTTAGAGCCTCGTTGTGTTGTCCAATGTTATTAAAGCCACGTTGTGTTGTGTTGTCCCAATGTTTATTAAAGCCTCGTTGTGTTGTGTTGTCCCAATGTTTATTAAAGCCTCGTTGGTTGTCCCAATGTTTATTAGAGCCTCGTTGTGTTGTGTTGTCCCAATGTTTATTAAAACCACGTTGTGATGTCCCAATGTTTATTAGAGCCTCGTTGTTGTTGTGTTGTCCCAATGTTTATTAAAGCCTCGTTGTGTTGTCCCAATGTTTATTAAAACCACGTTGTGATGTCCGAATGTTTATTAGAGCCTCGTTGTTTTGTGTTGTCCCAATGTTTATTAGAGCCTCGTTGTGTTGTCCCAATGTTTATTAAAGCCTCGTGTTGTGTTGTCCCAATGTTTATTAAAGCCTCGTTGTGTTGTCCCAATGTTTATTAAAGCCACGTTGTGTTGTCCCAATGTTTATTAAAGCCACGTTGTGATGTCCCAATGTTTATTAAAGCCTCGTTGTGTTGTCCCAATGTTTATTAAAGCCACGTTGTGTTGTGTTGTCCCAATGTTATTAAAGCCTCGTTGTGTTGTCCCAATGTTTATTAAAGCCACGTTGTGTTGTCCCAATGTTTATTAAAGCCTCGTTGTGTTGTGTTGTCCCAATGTTTATTAAAGCCTCGTTGTGTTGTGTTGTCCCAATGTTTATTAAAGCCTCGTTGTGTTGTCCCAATGTTTATTAAAGCCACGTTGTGTTGTGTTGTCCCAATGTTTATTAAAGCCTCGTTGTGTTGTCCCAATGTTTATTAAAGCCTCGTTGTGTTGTCCCAATGTTTATTAGAGCCTTGTTGTGTTGTGTTGTCCCAATGTTTATTAAAACCACGTTGTGATGTCCAATGTTTATTAGAGCCTCGTTGTGTTGTCCCAATGTTTATTAGAGCCTCGTTGTGTTGTGTTGTGCCAATGTTTATTAAACCCTCGTTGTGTTGTGTTGTCCCAATGTTTATTAAAGCCTCGTTGTGTTGTCCCAATGTTTATTAAAGCCACGTTGTTTGTTGTTGTCCCAATGTTTATTAAAGCCTCGTTGTGTTGTCCCAATGTTTATTAAAGCTCGTTGTGATGTCCCAATGTTTATTAGAGCCTCGTTGTGTTCTCCCAATGTTTATTAAAGCCACGTTGTGTTGTGTTGTCTCAATGTTTATTAGAGCCTCGTTGTGTTGTCCCAATGTTTATTAAAGCCTCGTGTGTTGTGTTGTGCCAATGTTTATAAAGCCTCGTTGTGTTGTCCCAATGTTTATTAGAGCCTCGTTGTGTTGTCCAATGTTTATTAGAGCCTCGTTGTGTTGTGTTGTGCTAATGTTTATTAAAGCCTCGTTGTGTTGTCCCAATGTTTATTAAAGCCTCGTTGTGATGTCCCAATGTTTATTAAAGCCTCGTTGTGTTGTGCCAATGTTTTTTAGAGCCTCGTTGTGTGTTGTCCCAATGTTTATTAAAGCCACGTTGTGTTGTGTTGTCCCAATGTTTATTAAAGCCTCGTTGTGTTGTGTTGTCCCAATGTTTATTAAAGCCTCGTTGTGTTGTCCCATGTTTATTAGAGCCTCGTTGTGTTGTGTTGTCCCAATGTTTATTAAAACCACGTTGTGATGTCCCAATGTTTATTAGAGCCTCGTTGTTGTTGTGTTGTCCCAATGTTTATTAAAGCCTCGTTGTGTTGTCCCAATGTTTATTAAAACCACGTTGTGATGTCCGAATGTTTATTAGAGCCTCGTTGTTTTGTGTTGTCCCAATGTTTATTAGAGCCTCGTTGTGTTGTCCCAATGTTTATTAAAGCCTCGTGGTGTGTTGTCCCAATGTTTATTAAAGTCTCGTTGTGTTGTCCCAATGTTTATTAAAGCCACGTTGTGTTGTCCCAATGTTTATTAAAGCCACGTTGTGATGTCCCAATGTTTATTAAAGCCTCGTTGTGTTGTCCCAATGTTTATTAAAGCCACGTTGTGTTGTGTTGTCCCAATGTTTATTAAAGCCTCGTTGTGTTGTCCCAATGTTTATTAAAGCCACGTTGTGTTGTCCCAATGTTTATTAAAGCCTCGTTGTGTTGTGTTGTCCCAATGTTTATTAAAGCCTCGTGTGTTGTGTTGTCCCAATGTTTTATTAAAGCCTCGTTGTGTTGTCCCAATGTTTATTAAAGCCACGTTTGTTGGTTGTCCCAATGATTATTAAGCCTCGTTGTGTTGTCCCAATGTTTATTAAAGCCTCGTTGTGTTGTCCCAATGTTTATTAGAGCTTGTTGTGTTGTGTTGTCCAATGTTTATTAAAACCACGTTGTGATGTCCCGATGTTTATTAGAGCCTCGTTGTGTTGTCCCAATGTTTATTAGAGCCTCGTTGTGTTGTGTTGTGCCAATGTTTATTAAAGCCTCGTGTTGTGTTGTCCCAATGTTTATTAAAGCCTCGTTGTGTGTCCCAATGTTTATTAAAGCCACGTTGTGTTGTGTTGTCCCAATGTTTATTAAAGCCTCGTTGTGTTGTCCCAATGTTTATTAAAGCCTCGTTGTGATGTCCCAATGTTTATTAGAGCCTCGTTGTGTTCTCCCAATGTTTATTAACGCCACGTTGTGTTGTGTTGTCCCAATGTTTATTAGAGCCTCGTTGTGGTGTGTTGTGCCAATGTTTATTAAAACCTCGTTGTGTTGTCCCAATGTTTATTAAAGCCACGTTGTGTTGTGTTGTCCCAATGTTTATTAAAGTCTCGTTGTGTTGTGTTTTTCCCTATGTTTATTAAAGCCACGTTGTGATGTGTTGTCCCAATGTTTATTTTAAAGCCTCGTTGTGATGCCCCAATGTTTATTAAAGCCTCGTTGTGTTGTGTCCCAATGTTTATTAGAGCCTCGTTGTGTTGTGTTGTCCCAATGTTTATTAAAGCCTCGTTGTGTTGTCCCAATGTTTATTAGAGCCTCGTTGTGGTGTGTTGTGCCAATGTTTATTAAAGCCTCGTTGTGTTGTCCCAATGTTATTAGAGCCTCGTTGTGTTTGTCCCAATGTTTATTAAACCTCGTTGTGTTGTGTTGTGCCAATGTTTATTAAAGCCTCGTTGTGTTGTCCCAATGTTTATTAGAGCCTCGTTGTGTTGTCCCAATGTTTATTAGAGCCTCGTTGTGTTGTGTTGTGCTAATGTTTATTAAAGCCTCGTTGTGTTGTCCCAATGTTTATTAAAGCCTCGTTGTGATGTCCCAATGTTTATTAAAGCCTCGTTGTGTTGTCCCAATGTTTTTTAGAGCCTCGTTGTGTTGTCAATATGTTTATTAAAGCCACGTTGTGTTGTGTTGTCCCAATGTTTATTAAAGCCTCGTTGTGTTGTGTTGTCCCAATGTTTATTAAAGCCTCGTTGTGTTGTCCCAATGTTTATTAGAGCCTCGTTGTGTTGTGTTGTCCCAATGTTTAATAAAACCACGTTGTGATGTCCCAATGTTTATTAGAGCCTCGTTGTTGTTGTGTTGTCCCAATGTTTATTAAAGCTCGTTGTGTTGTCCCAATGTTTATTAAACCACGTTGTGATGTCCGAATGTTTATTAGAGCCTCGTTGTTTTGTGTTGTCCCAATGTTTATTAGAGCCTCGTTGTGTTGTCCCAATGTTTATTAAAGCCTCGTGTTGTGTTGTCCCAATGTTATTAAAGCCTCGTTGTGTTGTCCCAATGTTTATTAAAGCCACGTTGTGTTGTCCCAATGTTTATTAAAGCCACGTTGTGATGTCCCAATGTTTATTAAAGCCTCGTTGTGTTGTCCCAATGTTTATTAAAGCCACGTTGTGTTGTGTTGTCCCAATGTTTATTAAAGCCTCGTTGTGTTGTCCCAATGTTTATTAAAGCCACGTGTGTGTTGTCCCAATGTTTATTAAAGCCTCGTTGTGTTGTGTTGTCCCAATGTTTATTAAAGCCTCGTTGTGTTGTGTTTGTCCCAATGTTTATTAAAGCCTCGTTGTGTTGTCCCAATGTTTATAAAGCCACGTTGTGTTGTGTTGTCCCAATGTTTATTAAAGCCTCGTTGTGTTGTCCCAATGTTTATTAAAGCCTCGTTGTGTTGTCCCAATGTTTATTAGAGCCTTGTTGTGTTGTGTTGTCCAATGTTTATTAAAACCACGTTGTGATGTCCAATGTTTATTAGAGCCTCGTTGTGTTGTCCCAATGTTTATTAGAGCCTCGTTGTGTTGTGTTGTGCCAATGTTTATTAAAGCCTCGTTGTGTTGTGTTGTCCCAATGTTTATTAAAGCCTCGTTGTGTTGTCCCAATGTTTATTAAAGCCACGTTGTGTGTGTTGTCCCAATGTTTATAAAGCCTCGTTGTGTTGTCCCAATGTTTATTAAAGCCTCGTTGTGATGTCCCAATGTTTATTAGAGCCTCGTGTGTTCTCCCAATGTTTATTAAAGCCACGTTGTGTTGTGTTGTCTCAATGTTTATTAGAGCCTCGTGTGTTGTCCCAATGTTTATTAAAGCCTCGTTGTGTTGTGTTGTGCCAATGTTTATTAAAGCCTCGTTGTGTTGTCCCAATGTTTATTAGAGCCTCGTTGTGTTGTCTCAATGTTTATTAGAGCCTCGTTGTGTTGTGTTGTGCTAATGTTTATTAAAGCCTCATTGTGTTGTCCCAATGTTTATTAAAGCCTCGTTGTGATGTCCCAATGTTTATTAAAGCCTCGTTGTGTTGTCCCAATGTTTTTGGAGCCTTGTTGTGTTGTCCCAATGTTTATTAAAGCCACGTTGTGTTGTGTTGTCCCAATGTTTATTAAAGCCTCGTTGTGTGTGTTGTCCCAATGTTTATTAAAGCCTCGTTGTGTTGTCCCAATGTTTATTAAAGCCTCGTTGTGTTGTGTTGTCCCAATGTTTATTAAAGCCTCGTTGTGTTGTGTTGTCCCAATGTTTATTAAAGCCTCGTTGTGTTGTCCCAATGTTTATTAAAGCCTCGTGTTGTTGTCCCAATGTTATTAGAGCCTCGTTGTGTTGTCCCAATGTTTATTAAAACCACGTTGTGATGTCCCAATGTTTATTAGAGCCCTCGTTGTGTTGTGTGTCCCAATGTTTATTAGAGCCTCGTTGTGTTGTCCCAATGTTTATTAAAGCCTCGTGTTGTGTTGTCCCAATGTTTATTAAAGCCTCGTTGTGTTGTCCCAATGTTTATTAAAGCCACGTTGTGTTGTCCCAAGTTTATTAAAGCCACGTTGTGATGTCCCAATGTTTATTAAAGCCTCGTTGTGTTGTCCCAATGTTTATTAAAGCCACGTTGTGTTGTGTTGTCCAAATGTTTATTAAAGCCTCGTTGTGTTGTCCCAATGTTTATTAAAGCCACGTTTTGTGTTGTCCCAATGTTTATTAAAGCCTCGTTGTGTTGTGTTGTCCCAATGTTTATTAAAGCCTCGTTGTGTTGTGTTGTCCCAATGTTTATTAAAGCCTCGTTGTGTTGTCCCAATGTTATTAAAGCCACGTTGTGGTTGTGTTGTCCCAATGTTTATTAAAGCCTCGTTGTGTTGTCCCAATGTTTATTAAAGCCTCGTTGTGTTGTCCCAATGTTTATTAGAGCCTTGTTGTGTTGTGTTGTCCCAATGTTTATTAAAACCACGTTGTGATGTCCCAATGTTTATTAGAGCCTCGTTGTGTTGTCCCAATGTTATTAGAGCCTCGTTGTGTTGTGTTGTGCCAATGTTTATTAAAGCCTCGTTGTGTTGTCCCAATGTTTATTAAAGCCTCGTTGTGATGTCCCAATGTTTATTAGAGCCTCGTTGCCTCGTTGTGTTGTCCCAATGTTTATTAAAGCCACGTGATTTGTGTTGTCCCAATGTTTATTAAAGCCTCGTTTTGTTGTGTTGTCCCAATGTTTATTAAAGCCTCGTTGTGTTGTCCCAATGTTTATTAAAGCCTCGTTGTGTTGTCCCAATGTTTATTAAAGCCTCGTTGTGTTGTCCCAATGTTTATTAAAGCCTCGTTGTGTTGTGTTGTCCCAATGTTTATGAGAGCCTCGTTGTGTTGTCCCAATGTTTATTAAAGCCACGTTGTTTTGTGTTGTCCCAATGTTTATTAAAGCCTCGTTGTGTTGTGTTGTCCCAATGTTTATTAAAGCCTCGTTGTGTTGTCTCAAATGTTTATTAAAGCCACGTTGTGTTGTCCCAATGTTTATTAAAGCCTCGTTGTGTTGTGTTGTCCCAATGTTTATTAAAGCCTCGTTGTGTTGTGTTGTCCCAATGTTTATTAAAGCCTCGTTGTGTTGTCCCAATGTTTATTAAAGCCACGTTGTTTTGTCCCAATGTTTATTAGAGCCTCGTTGTGTTGTCCCAATGTTTATTAAAACCACGTTGTGATGTGTTGTCCCAATGTTTATTAGAGCCTTGTTGTGTTGTGTAGTCCCAATGTTTATTAAGCCTCGTTGTGTTGTCCCAATGTTTATTAAAGCCTCGTTGTGTTGTATTGTCCCAATGTTTATTAAAGCCTCGTTTGTGTTGTCCCAATGTTTATTAGAGCCTCATTGTGTTGTCCCAATGTTTATTAAAGCCTCGTTGTGATGTGTTGTCCCAATGTTTATTAGAGCCTCGTTGTGTTGTCCCAATGTTTATTAAAGCCACGTTGATTTGTGTTGTCCCAATGTTTATTAAGCCTCGTTTTGTTGTGTTGTCCCAATGTTTATTAAAGCCTCGTTGTGTTGTCCCAATGTTTATTAAAGCCTCGTTGTGTTGTCCCAATGTTTATTAAAGCCTCGTTGTGTTGTCCCAATGTTTATTAAAGCCTCGTTGTGTTGTGTTGTCCCAATGTTATGAGAGCCTCGTTGTGTTGTCCCAATGTTTATTAAAGCCACGTTGTTTTGTGTTGTCCCAATGTTTATTAAAGCCTCGTTGCGTTGTGTTGTCCAATGTTTATTAAAGCTCGTTGTGTTGTCCCAAGTTTATTAAAGCCACGTTGTGTTGCCCAATGTTTATTAAAGCCTCGTTGTGTTGTGTTGTCCAATGTTTATTAAAGCCTCGTTGTGTTGTGTTGTCCCAATGTTTATTAAAGCCTCGTTGTGTTGTCCCAATGTTTATTAAAGCCACGTTGTTTTGTCCCAATGTTTATTAGAGCCTCGTTGTGTTGTCCCAATGTTTATTAAAACCACGTTGTGATGTGTTGTCCCAATGTTTATTAGAGCCTTGTTGTGTTGTGTTGTCCCAATGTTATTAAAGCCTCGTTGTGTTGTGTTGTCCCAATGTTTATTAAAGCCTCGTTTGTGTTGTATTGTCCCAATGTTTATTAAAGCCTCGTTGTGTTGTCCCAATGTTTATTAGAGCCTCATTGTGTTGTCCCAATGTTTATTAAAGCCTCGTTGTGATGTGTTGTCCCAATGTTTATTAGAGCCTCGTTGTGTTGTCCCAATGTTTATTAAAGCCACGTTGTGTTGTGTTGTCCCAATGTTTATTAGAGCCTCATTGTGTTGTCCCATGTTTATTAAAGTCTCGTTGTGATGTGTTGTCCCAATGTTTATTAAAGCCTCGTTGTGTTGTGTTGTCCCAATGTTTATTAAAGCCTCGATGTGTTGTCCCAATGTTTATTAAAGCCTCGTTGTGTTATGTTGTCCCAATGTTTATTAAAGCCTCGTTGTGATGTCCCAATGTTTATTAAAGCCTCGTTGTGTTGTGTTGTGCCAATGTTTATTAAAGCCTCGTTGTGTTGTGTTGTCCCAATGTTTATTAAAGCCTCGTTGTGATGTCCCAATGTTTATTAAAGCCTCGTTGTGATGTCCCAAAGTTTATTAAAGCCTCGTTGTGTTGTGTTGTCCCAATGTTTATTAAAGCCTCGTTGTGTTGTGTTGTGCTATTGTTTATTAAAGCCTCGTTGTGATGTCCCAAAGTTTATTAAAGCCTCGTTGTGATGTCCCAATGTTTTTTAAAGCCTCGTTGTGATGCCCCAATGTTTATTAAAGCCTCGTTGTGATGTCCCAATGTTTATTAAAGCCTCGTTGTGTTGTGATGTCCCAATGTTTATTAAAGCCACGTTGTGATGTCCCAATGTTTATTAAAGCCTCGTTGTGTTGTCCCAATGTTTATTAAAGCCTCGTTGTGTTGTGTTGTCCCAATGTTTATTAAAGCCTCGTTGTGTTGTCCCAATGTTTATTAGAGCCTCGTTGTGTTGTGTTGTCCCAATGTTTATTAAAACCACGTTGTGATGTCCCAATGTTTATTAGAGCCTCGTTGTTGTTGTGTTGTCCCAATGTTTATTAAAGCCTCGTTGTGTTGTCCCAATGTTTATTAAAACCACGTTGTGATGTCCGAATGTTTATTAGAGCCTCGTTGTGTTGTGTTGTCCCAATGTTTATTAGAGCCTCGTTGTGTTGTCCCAATGTTTATTAAAGCCTCGTGTTGTGTTGTCCCAATGTTTATTAAAGCCTCGTTGTGTTGTCCCAATGTTTATTAAAGCCACGTTGTGTTGTCCCAATGTTTATTAAAGCCACGTTGTGATGTCCCAATGTTTATTAAAGCCTCGTTGTGTTGTCCCAATGTTTATTAAAGCCACGTTGTGTTGTGTTGTCCCAATGTTTATTAAAGCCTCGTTGTGTTGTCCCAATGTTTGTTAAAGCCACGTTGTGTTGTCCAATGTTTATTAAAGCCTCGTTGTGTTGTGTTGTCCCAATGTTTATTAAAGCCTCGTTGTGTTGTGTTGTCCCAATGTTTATTAAAGCCTCGTTGTGTTGTCCCAATGTTTATTAAAGCCACGTTGTGTTGTGTTGTCCCAATGTTTATTAAAGCCTCGTTGTGTTGTCCCAATGTTTATTAAAGCCTCGTTGTGTTGTCCCAATGTTTATTAGAGCCTTGTTGTGTTGTGTTGTCCCAATGTTTATTAAAACCACGTTGTGATGTCCCAATGTTTATTAGAGCCTCGTTGTGTTGTCCCAATGTTTATTAAAGCCACGTTGTGTTGTGTTGTGCCAATGTTTATTAAAGCCTCGTTGTGTTGTCCCAATGTTTATTAAAGCCTCGTTGTGATGTCCCAATGTTTATTAGAGCCTCGTTGTGTTGTCCCAATGTTTATTAAAGCCACGTTGTGTTGTGTTGTCCCAATGTTTATTAGAGCCTCGTTGTGGTGTGTTGTGCCAATGTTTATTAAAACCTCGTTGTGTTGTCCCAATGTTTATTAGAGCCTCGTTGTGTTGTCCCAATGTTTATTAAAGCCTCGTTGTGTTGTGTTGTGCCAATGTTTATTAAAGCCTCGTTGTGTTGTCCCAATGTTTATTAGAGCCTCGTTGTGTTGTCTCAATGTTTATTAGAGCCTCGTTGTGTTGTGTTGAGCTAATGTTTATTGAAGCCTCGTTGTGTTGTCCCAATGTTTATTAAAGCCTCGTTGTGATGTCCCAATGTTTATTAAAGCCTCGTTGTGTTGTCCCAATGTTTTTTAGAGCCTCGTTGTGTTGTCCCAATGTTTATTAAAACCACGTTGTGTTGTGTTGTCCCAATGTTTATTAAAGCCTCGTTGTATTGTGTTGTCCCAATGTTTATTAAAGCCTCGTTGTGTTGTCCCAATGTTTATTAAAGCCTCGTTGTGTTGTGTTGTCCCAATGTTTATTAAAGCCTCGTTGTGTTGTGTTGTCCCAATGTTTATTAAAGCCTCGTTGTGTTGTCCCAATGTTTATTAAAGCCTCGTTGTGTTGTCCCAATGTTTATTAGAGCCTCGTTGTGTTGTGTTGTCCCAATGTTTATTAAAACCACGTTGTGATGTCCCAATGTTTATTAGAGCCTCGTTGTTGTTGTGTTGTCCCAATGTTTATTAAAGCCTCGTTGTGTTGTCCCAATGTTTATTAAAACCACGTTGTGATGTCCCAATGTTTATTAGAGCCTCGTTGTGTTGTGTTGTCCCAATGTTTATTAGAGCCTCGTTGTGTTGTCCCAATGTTTATTAAAGCCTCGTTGTGTTGTCCCAATGTTTATTAAAGCCACGTTGTGTTGTCCCAATGTTTATTAAAGCCACGTTGTGATGTCCCAATGTTTATTAAAGCCTCGTTGTGTTGTCCCAATGTTTATTAAAGCCACGTTGTGTTGTGTTGTCCAAATGTTTATTAAAGCCTCGTTGTGTTGTCCCAATGTTTATTAAAGCCACGTTGTGTTGTCCCAATGTTTATTAAAGCCTCGTTGTGTTGTGTTGTCCCAATGTTTATTAAAGCCTCGTTGTGTTGTGTTGTCCCAATGTTTATTAAAGCCTCGTTGTGTTGTCCCAATGTTTATTAAAGCCACGTTGTGTTGTGTTGTCCCAATGTTTATTAAAGCCTCGTTGTGTTGTCCCAATGTTTATTAAAGCCTCGTTGTGTTGTCCCAATGTTTATTAGAGCCTTGTTGTGTTGTGTTGTCCCAATGTTTATTAAAACCACGTTGTGATGTCCCAATGTTTATTAGAGCCTCGTTGTGTTGTCCCAATGTTTATAAAACCTCGTTGTGTTGTGTTGTGTTGTGCCAATGTTTATTAAAGCCTCGTTGTGTTGTCCCAATGTTTATTAAAGCCTCGTTGTGATGTCCCAATGTTTATTAGAGCCTCGTTGTGTTGTCCCAATGTTTATTAAAGCCACGTTGATTTGTGTTGTCCCAATGTTTATTAAAGCCTCGTTGTGTTGTGTTGTCCCAATGTTTATTAAAGCCTCGTTGTGTTGTCCCAATGTTTATTAAAGCCTCGTTGTGTTGTCCCAATGTTTATTAAAGCCTCGTTGTGTTGTCCCAATGTTTATTAAAGCCTCGTTGTGTTGTGTTGTCCCAATGTTTATGAGAGCCTCGTTGTGTTGTCCCAATGTTTATTAAAGCCACGTTGTTTTGTGTTGTCCCAATGTTTATTAAAGCCTCGTTGTGTTGTGTTGTCCCAATGTTTATTAAAGCCTCGTTGTGTTGTCCCAATGTTTATTAAAGCCACATTGTGTTGTCCCAATGTTTATTAAAGCCTCGTTGTGTTGTGTTGTCCCAATGTTTATTAAAGCCTCGTTGTGTTGTGTTGTCCCAATGTTTATTAAAGCCTCGTTGTGTTGTCCCAATGTTTATTAAAGCCACGTTGTTTTGTCCCAATGTTTATTAGAGCCTCGTTGTGTTGTCCCAATGTTTATTAAAACCACGTTGTGATGTGTTGTCCAATGTTTATTAGAGCCTTGTTGTGTTGTGTTGTCCCAATGTTTATTAAAGCCTCGTTGTGTTGTGTTGTCCCAATGTTTATTAAAGCCTCGTTGTGTTGTATTGTCCCAATGTTTATTAAAGCCTCGTTGTGTTGTCCCAATGTTTATTAGAGCCTCATTGTGTTGTCCCAATGTTTATTAAAGCCTCGTTGTGATGTGTTGTCCCAATGTTTATTAGAGCCTCGTTGTGTTGTCCCAATGTTTATTAAAGCCACGTTGTGTTGTGTTGTCCCAATGTTTATTAGAGCCTCATTGTGTTGTCCCAATGTTTATTAAAGTCTCGTTGTGATGTGTTGTCCCAATGTTTATTAAAGCCTCGTTGTGTTGTGTTGTCCCAATGTTTATTAAAGCCTCGATGTGTTGTCCCAATGTTTATTAAAGCCTCGTTGTGTTATGTTGTCCCAATGTTTATTAAAGCCTCGTTTGTGATGTCCCAATGTTTATTAAAGCCTCGTTGTGTTGTGTTGTGCCAATGTTTATTAAAGCCTCGTTGTGTTGTGTTGTCCCAATGTTTATTAAAGCCTCGTTGTGATGTCCCAATGTTTATTAAAGCCTCGTTGTGATGTCCCAAAGTTTATTAAAGCCTCGTTGTGTTGTGTTGTCCCAATGTTTATTAAAGCCTCGTTGTGTTGTGTTGTGCTAATGTTTATTAAAGCCTCGTTGTGATGTCCCAAAGTTTATTAAAGCCTCGTTGTGATGTCCCAATGTTTTTTAAAGCCTCGTTGTGATGCCCCAATGTTTATTAAAGCCTCGTTGTGATGTCCCAATGTTTATTAAAGCCTCGTTGTGTTGTGATGTCCCAATGTTTATTAAAGCCACGTTGTGATGTCCCAATGTTTATTAAAGCCTCGTTGTGTTGTCCCAATGTTTATTAGAGCCTCGTTGTGTTGTGTTGTCCCAATGTTTATTAAAGCCTCGTTGTGTTGTCCCAATGTTTATTAGAGCCTCGTTGTGTTGTGTTGTCCCAATGTTTATTAAAACCACGTTGTGATGTCCCAATGTTTATTAGAGCCTCGTTGTTGTTGTGTTGTCCCAATGTTTATTAAAGCCTCGTTGTGTTGTCCCAATGTTTATTAAAACCACGTTGTGATGTCCGAATGTTTATTAGAGCCTCGTTGTGTTGTGTTGTCCCAATGTTTATTAGAGCCTCGTTGTGTTGTCCCAATGTTTATTAAAGCCTCGTGTTGTGTTGTCCCAATGTTTATTAAAGCCTCGTTGTGTTGTCCCAATGTTTATTAAAGCCACGTTGTGTTGTCCCAATGTTTATTAAAGCCACGTTGTGATGTCCCAATGTTTATTAAAGCCTCGTTGTGTTGTCCCAATGTTTATTAAAGCCACGTTGTGATGTGTTGTCCCAATGTTTATTAAAGCCTCGTTGTGTTGTCCCAATGTTTATTAAAGCCACGTTGTGTTGTCCCAATGTTTATTAAAGCCTCGTTGTGTTGTGTTGTCCCAATGTTTATTAAAGCCTCGTTGTGTTGTGTTGTCCCAATGTTTATTAAAGCCTCGTTGTGTTGTCCCAATGTTTATTAAAGCCACGTTGTGTTGTGTTGTCCCAATGTTTATTAAAGCCTCGTTGTGTTGTCCCAATGTTTATTAAAGCCTCGTTGTGTTGTCCCAATGTTTATTAGAGCCTTGTTGTGTTGTGTTGTCCCAATGTTTATTAAAACCACGTTGTGATGTCCCAATGTTTATTAGAGCCTCGTTGTGTTGTCCCAATGTTTATTAAAGCCACGTTGTGTTGTGTTGTGCCAATGTTTATTAAAGCCTCGTTGTGTTGTCCCAATGTTTATTAAAGCCTCGTTGTGATGTCCCAATGTTTATTAGAGCCTCGTTGTGTTGTCCCAATGTTTATTAAAGCCACGTTGTGTTGTGTTGTCCCAATGTTTATTAGAGCCTCGTTGTGGTGTGTTGTGCCAATGTTTATTAAAACCTCGTTGTGTTGTCCCAATGTTTATTAGAGCCTCGTTGTGTTGTCCCAATGTTTATTAAAGCCTCGTTGTGTTGTGTTGTGCCAATGTTTATTAAAGCCTCGTTGTGTTGTCCCAATGTTTATTAGAGCCTCGTTGTGTTGTCTCAATGTTTATTAGAGCCTCGTTGTGTTGTGTTGAGCTAATGTTTATTAAAGCCTCGTTGTGTTGTCCCAATGTTTATTAAAGCCTCGTTGTGATGTCCCAATGTTTATTAAAGCCTCGTTGTGTTGTCCCAATGTTTTTTAGAGCCTCGTTGTGTTGTCCCAATGTTTATTAAAGCCACGTTGTGTTGTGTTGTCCCAATGTTTATTAAAGCCTCGTTGTGTTGTGTTGTCCCAATGTTTATTAAAGCCTCGTTGTGTTGTCCCAATGTTTATTAAAGCCTCGTTGTGTTGTGTTGTCCCAATGTTTATTAAAGCCTCGTTGTGTTGTGTGTCCCAATGTTTATTAAAGCCTCGTTGTGTTGTCCCAATGTTTATTAAAGCCTCGTTGTGTTGTCCCAATGTTTATTAGAGCCTCGTTGTGTTGTGTTGTCCCAATGTTTATTAAAACCACGTTGTGATGTCCCAATGTTTATTAGAGCCTCGTTGTTGTTGTTTTGTCCCAATGTTTATTAAAGCCTCGTTGTGTTGTCCCAATGTTTATTAAAACCACGTTGTGATGTCCCAATGTTTATTAGAGCCTCGTTGTGTTGTCCCAATGTTTATTAAAGCCTCGTGTTGTGTTGTCCCAATGTTTATTAAAGCCTCGTTGTGTTGTCCCAATGTTTATTAAAGCCACGTTGAGTTGTCCCAATGTTTATTAAAGCCACGTTGTGATGTCCCAATGTTTATTAAAGCCTCGTTGTGTTGTCCCAATGTTTATTAAAGCCACGTTGTGTTGTGTTGTCCAAATGTTTATTAAAGCCTCGTTGTGTTGTCCCAATGTTTATTAAAGCCACGTTGTGTTGTCCCAATGTTTATTAAAGCCTCGTTGTGTTGTGTTGTCCCAATGTTTATTAAAGCCTCGTTGTGTTGTGTTGTCCCAATGTTTATTAAAGCCTCGTTGTGTTGTCCCAATGTTTATTAAAGCCACGTTGTGTTGTGTTGTCCCAATGTTTATTAAAGCCTCGTTGTGTTGTCCCAATGTTTATTAAAGCCTCGTTGTGTTGTCCCAATGTTTATTAGAGCCTTGTTGTGTTGTGTTGTCCCAATGTTTATTAAAACCACGTTGTGATGTCCCAATGTTTATTAGAGCCTCGTTGTGTTGTCCCAATGTTTATTAGAGCCTCGTTGTGTTGTGTTGTGCCAATGTTTATTAAAGCCTCGTTGTGTTGTCCCAATGTTTATTAAAGCCTCGTTGTGATGTCCCAATGTTTATTAGAGCCTCGTTGTGTTGTCCCAATGTTTATTAAAGCCACGTTGTGTTGTGTTGTCCCAATGTTTATTAAAGCCTCGTTGTGTTGTCCCAATGTTTATTAAAGCCTCGTTGTGTTGTCCCAATGTTTATTAAAGCCTCGTTGTGTTGTCCCAATGTTTATTAAAGCCTCGTTGTGTTGTGTTGTCCCAATGTTTATGAGAGCCTCGTTGTGTTGTCCCAATGTTTATTAAAGCCACGTTGTTTTGTGTTGTCCCAATGTTTATTAAAGCCTCGTTGTGTTGTGTTGTCCCAATGTTTATTAAAGCCTCGTTGTGTTATCCCAATGTTTATTAAAGCCACGTTGTGTTGTCCCAATGTTTATTAAAGCCTCGTTGTGTTGTGTTGTCCCAATGTTTATTAAAGCCTCGTTGTTGTTGTGTTGTCCCAATGTTTATTAAAGCCTCGTTGTGTTGTCCCAATGTTTATTAAAGCCACGTTGTTTTGTCCCAATGTTTATTAGAGCCTCGTTGTGTTGTCCCAATGTTTATTAAAACCACGTTGTGATGTGTTGTCCCAATGTTTATTAAAGCCACGTTGTGTTGTGTTGTCCCAATGTTTATTAAAGCCTCGTTGTGTTGTGTTGTCCCAATGTTTATTAAAGCCTCGTTGTGTTGTATTGTCCCAATGTTTATTAAAGCCTCGTTGTGTTGTCCCAATGTTTATTAGAGCCTCATTGTGTTGTCCCAATGTTTATTAAAGCCTCGTTGTGATGTGTTGTCCCAATGTTTATTAGAGCCTCATTGTGTTGTCCCAATGTTTATTAAAGCCTCGTTGTTATGTGTTGTCCCAATGTTTATTAGAGCCTCATTGTGTTGTCCCAATGTTTATTAAAGTCTCGTTGTGATGTGTTGTCCCATTGTTTATTAAAGCCTCGTTGTGTTGTGTTGTCCCAATGTTTATTAAAGCCTCGATGTGTTGTCCCAATGTTTATTAAAGCCTCGTTGTGTTGTGATGTCCCAATGTTTATTAAAGCCTCGTTGTGTTGTGTTGTGCCAATGTTTATTAAAGCCTCGTTGTGTTGTGTTGTCCCAATGTTTATTAAAGCCTCGTTGTGATGTCCCAATGTTTATTAAAGCCTCGTTGTGATGTCCCAAAGTTTATTAAAGCCTCGTTGTGTTGTGTTGTCCCAATGTTTATTAAAGCCTCGTTGTGTTGTGTTGTGCTAATGTTTATTAAAGCCTCGTTGTGATGTCCCAAATTTTATTAAAGCCTCGTTGTGATGTCCCAATGTTTATTAAAGCCTCGTTGTGATGCCCCAATGTTTATTAAAGCCTCGTTGTGATGTCCCAATGTTTATTAAAGCCTCGTTGTGTTGTGATGTCCCAATGTTTATTAAAGCCACGTTGTGATGTCCCAATGTTTATTAAAGCCTCGTTGTGTTGTCCCAATGTTTATTAGAGCCTCGTTGTGTTGTTTTGTCCCAATGTTTATTAAAGCCTCGTTGTGTTGTCCCAATGTTTATTAGAGCCTCGTTGTGTTGTGTTGTCCCAATGTTTATTAAAGCCTCGTTGTGTTGTCCCAATGTTTATTAAAGCCTCGTTGTGTTGTCCCAATGTTTATTAGAGCCTCGTTGTGTTTTTCCAATGTTTATTAAAGCCACGTTGTGTTGTGTTGTCCCTATATCTATTAAAGCCTTGTTGTGTTGTGTTTTCCTAATGTTTATTAAAGCCTCGTTGTGATGTGTTAACCCAATGTTCATTAACGTTTCGTTGTGTTGTCCCAATGGTTATTAAAACCTCGTTATGATGTATTGTCCCAATGTTTATTAAAGCCACGATGTGTTCTCCCAATATTTATTAAAGCCCCGTTGTGTTTTCCCAATGTTTATTGAAACCTTGTTGTGTTGTGATTTCCAACATACATTATTTTTCAGTACAACTAAACTATCTCTTCCTGACTCTATTCACTAAGTGATTCGATCTCTAGCATTTCTATACTGAACTTTTTCTACTTATGTTTCTAACTTTAGGTGTTTCTCTCTCTCTATGTATCTAACTCTAGGTGTTTCTCTATCTCTATGTATCTAACTCTAGGTGTTTCTCTATCTCTATGTTTCTAACTCTAGGTGTTTTTCTATCTCTATATTTCTAACTCTAGGTGTTTCTCTATCTCTATGTTTCTAACTCTAGGTGTTTCACTACCTTTGTGTTTCTATCTCTTGGTGTTTCTCTATCTCTATGTTTCTATCTCTTGGTGTTTCTCTATCTCTATGTTTCTAACTCTAGGTGTTTCAATACCTTTGTGTTTCTATCTCTTGGTGTTTCTCTATCTCTGTTTTACTAACTCTAAGTGTTTCTCTATCTCTATGTTTCTAACTCTAGGTATTTCCCTACTTTTGTCTTTCTATCTCTTGGTGTTTCTCTATCTCTGTTTTACTAACTCTATGTGTTTCTCTATCTCTATGTTTCTAAACTCTAGGTGTTTCACTACCTTTGTTTTTCTATCTCTTGGTGCTTCTCTATCTTTGTTTTACTAACTCAAGGTATTTCTCTATCTCTATGTTTCTAAACTCTAGGTGTTTCACTACCTTTGTGCTTCTATCTCTTGGTGTTTCTTTCCCTCGTGTTTCTGGAGGTTGCTCTCTAATCATTCTAAACTTCTACTTGTCTCTGTACTTCATTCTCTCATTATAAACTTCTGCTTGTCTCTGTACTTCATTCTCTCATTCTAAACTTCAACTTGTCTCTGTACTTCATTCTCTCATTCTAAACTTCAACTTGTCTCTGTACTTCATTCTCTCATTCTAAACTTCTACTTGTCTCTGTACTTCATTCTCTATTTCTAAAATTATTTGCTCTGTCTGTCTACTCGGGCTCTCTTTCTGCTCTGAATTTTCCTTCTAAATCTCTATTGATAAAAAGCTACTAACTTGTAAAAGTCTCTTAATGTCTCAATGATATCTCAGATGTCTCAATGATATCTCTCTAATACCTCAATGATATATTTCTAATATCTCAATGATATCTCAGATGTCTCAATGATATCTCAAATGTCTCAATGATATCTCTCTAATACCTCAATGATATATTTCTAATATCTCAATGATATCTGTCTAATGTCTCAATGATATCTCAGATGTCTCAATGATATCTCAAATGTCTCAATGATATCTCTCTAATGCCTCAATGATATATTTCTAATATCTCAATGATATCTGTCTAATGTCTCAATGATATCTCACATGTCTCAATGATATCTCAGATGTCTCAATGATATCTCAGATGTCTCAATGATATCTCAGATGTCTCAATCATATCTGTCTAATGTCTCAATGATATCTCAGATATCTCAATGATATCTGTCTAATGTCTCAATGATATCTCAGATGTCTCAATGATATCTCAGATGTCTCAATGATACCTCAGATGTCTCAATGATATCTCAGATGTCTCAATGATATCTCAGATGTCTCAATGATATCTCAGATGTCTCAATGATATCTCAGATGTCTCAATGATATCTGTCTAATGTCTCAATGATATCTCAGATATCTCAATGATATCTGTCTAATGGCTCAATGATATCTCAGATATCTCAATGATATCTCAGATGTCTCAATGATATCTGTCTAATGTCTCAATGATATCTCAGATATCTCAATGATATCTGTCTAATGTCTCAATGATATCTCAGATATCTCAATGATATCTCAGATGTCTCAATGATATCTGTCTAATGTCTCAATGATATCTCAGATATCTCAATGATATCTGTCTAATGTCTCAATGATATCTCAGATGTCTCAATGATATCTCAGATGTCTCAATGATATCTCAGATGTCTCAATGATATCTCAGATGTCTCAATGATATCTCAGATGTCTCAATGATATCTCTAAATGTCACTTCTGCCTTAAGGTAGATCGATCGAATCCGGACTAAACTTGTTTATTACATTTCTGAATCTTCTTCTTGTTCCTCCGCTCTTTCTCTGACTGTAAAACATTCTAATGCATGAGTATGACCTCAGTCTCCTTGGCTCAATCTCTTTGGCTCAGCCTTCTTGCAGTTACCTCGCAGCCAATAATTTAACGCGAGGATCAAAATCTAGCTGACCTATGTGTCACAATTGACAAAGCAAAACACCATCTTGACATCTAGTTAACCTTCAGTCTAAAAAAATAAACGCTACCTCTCTCATAAACTTGACCTGCCCCTCGTTTGTTTGTCAGCCTAATTTCTGGACGTGTTGACTGGTCAAATCATCTCACATCTATTCCCACTTCCAATAACAAGTTGGACAATGTCCACTGGCTACAGTTCAACTCTCTGACTCTGCAAATGATTCAATCCACCACTGCAATAAGCTGCTGAGTAGGGGTAACAACCAAGCTAACTACACCCGACCCGAACTAAATCTCTATCTTCTACTATGTGATTTATTCTCTCCGATCTATATACTATCACTTCTATCATTTTTTTTCGTTCAGCAACTATCACTTCTATCATTTTTCCCTTCAGCAACTATCACTTCTATCATTTTTCCGTTCAGCAACTATCACTTCTATCATTTTTCCGTTCAGCAACTATCACTTCCATCATTTTTTCCGTTCAGCAACTATCACTTCTATCATTTTTCCGTTCAGCAACTATCACTTCTATCATTTTTCCGTTCAGCAACTATCACTTCTATCATTTTTCCGTTCAGCAACTATCACTTCTATCAGTTTTCCGTTCAGCAACTATCACTTCTATCATTTTTCCGTTCAGCAACTATCACTTCTATCATTTTTTCCGTTCAGCAACTATCACTTCCATCATTTTTTCCGTTCAGCAACTATCACTTCCATCATTTTTCCGTTCAGCAACTATCACTTCTATCATTTTTCCGTTCAGCAACTATCACTTCTATCATTTTTCCGTTCAGCAACTATCACTTCTATCATTTTTCCGTTCAGCAACTATCACTTCCATCATTTTTTCCGTTCAGAACTATCACTTCTATCATTTTTCCGTTCAGCAACTATCACTTCCATCATTTTTTCCGTTCAGCAACTATCACTTCTATCATTTTTCCGTTCAGCAACTATCACTTCTATCATTTTTTCCGTTCAGCAACTATCACTTCCATCATTTTTTCAGTTCAGCAACTATCACTTCTATCATTTTTCCGTTCAGCAACTATCACTTCCATCATTTTTTCCGTTCAGCAACTATCACTTCTATCATTTTTCCGTTCAGCAACTATCACTTCCATCATTTTTTCCGCTCAGCAACTATCACTTCTATCATTTTTCCGTTCAGCAACTATCACTTCCATCATTTTTTCTGTTCAGCAACTATCACTTCTATCATTTTTCCGTTAAGCAACTATCACTTCTATCATTTTTTCCGTTCAGCAACTATCACTTCCATCATTTTTTCCGTTCAGCAACTATCACTTCCATCATTTTTTCCGTTCAGCAATTATCACTTCTATCATTTTTTCCGTTCAGCAACTATCACTTCCATCATTTTTTCCGTTCAGCAACTATCACTTCCATCATTTTTTCCGTTCAGCAACTATCACTTCCATCATTTTTTCCGTTCAGCAACTATCACTTCTATCATTTTTTCCGTTCAGCAACTATCACTTCCAATCATTTTTTCCGTTCAGCAACTATCACTTCTATCATTTTTTCCGTTCAGCAACTATCACTTCCATCATTTTTTCCGTTCAGCAACTATCACTTCCATCATTTTTTCCGTTCAGCAACTATCACTTCCATCATTTTTTCCGTTCAGCAACTATCACTTCTATCATTTTTTTCCGTTCAGCAACTATCACTTCCATCATTTTTTCCGTTCAGCAACTATCACTTCTATAATTTTTCCGTTCAGCAACTATCACTTCCATCATTTTTTCCGTTCAGCAACTATCACTTCTATAATTTTTCCGTTCAGCAACTATCACTTCCATCATTTTTTCCGTTCAGCAACTATCACTTCTATCATTTTTTTGTTTTGAATAAGGCCTTTTACTTCCCATCACTTGAACGACAACCACTTTCTGTAGCTCACTTTCACTCTCATCAATTACAGCATCGCCTCACCACAGCCTGTTCATATTATGATCACTGACTTCCGGTACGTTTTTGTTAGATCTTACTTTAATGTCTCAATGATATTTTTCTAATGTCTCAATGATATTTTTCTAATGTCTCAATGATATCTCTCTAATGTCTCAATGATATCTCTCTAATGTCTCAATGATATCTCTCTAATGTCTCAATGATATCTCTCTAATGTCTCAATGTTATCTTTCTAATGTCTCAATGATATCTCTCTAATGTCTCAATGATATCTCTCTAATGTCTCAATGATATCTCTCTAATGTCTCAATGATATCTCTCTAATGTCTCAATGATATCTCTCTAATGTCTCAATGATATCTCTCTAATGTCTCAATGACATCTCTCTAATGTCTCAATGATATCTCTCTAATGTCTCAATGATATCTCTCTAATGTCTCAATGATATCTCTCTAATGTCTCAATGATATCTCTCTAATGTCTCAATGATATCTCTTAATGTCTCAATGATATCTCTCTAATGTCTCAATGATATCTCTCTAATGTCTCAATGATATCTATCTAATGTCTCAATGATATCTCTCTAATGTCTCAATGATATCTCTCTAATGTCTCAATGATATCTCTTAATGTCTCAATGATATATCTCTAATGTCTCAATGATATCTCTCTAATGTCTCAATGATATCTCTCTAATGTCTCAATGATATCTCTCTAATGTCTCAATGATATCTCTAATGTCTCAATGATATCTCTTTAATGTCTCAATGATATATTTCTAATGTCTCAATGATATCTCTCTAATGTATCAATGATATCTTTCTAATGTCTCAATGATATCTCTCAATGTCTCAATGATATCTCTTAATGTCTCAATGATATCTCTCTAATGTCTCAATGATATCTCTCTAATGTCTCAATGATATCTCTCTAATGCCTCAATGATATCTCTCTAATGTCTCAATGATATCTCTCTAATGTCTCAATGATATCTCTCTAATGTCTCAATGATATCTCTCTAATGTCTCAATGATATCTCTCTAATGTTTCAATGATATCTCAAATGTCTCAATGATATCTCTGTAATGTCTCAATGATATCTCTCTAATGTCTCAATGATATCTCTCTAATGTTTCAATGATATCTCAAATGTCTCAATGATATCTCTCTAATGCCTCAATGATATCTCTCTAATGTCTCAATGATATCTCTCTAATGTCTCAATGATATCTCTCTAATGTCTCAATGATATCTCTCTAATGTCTCAATGATATCTCTCTAATGTCTCAATGACATCTCTCTAATGTTTCAATGATATCTCAAATGTCTCAATGATATCTCTCTAATGTTTCAATGATATCTCAAATATCTCAGTGATATCTCTTAATGTCTCAATGATATCTCTTAATGTCTCAATGATATCTCTCTAATGTCTCAATGATATCTGAAATGTCTCAATGATATCTCTCTAATGCCTCAATGATATATTTCTAATATGTCAATGATATCTGTCTAATGTCTCAATGATATCTCTCTAATGTCTCAATGATATCTCTCTAATGTCTCAATGATATCTCTTTAATGTCTCAATGATATCTCTCTAATGTCTCAATGATATCTCTCTAATGTCTCAATGTTATCTTTCTAATGTCTCAATGATATCTCTCTAATGTCTCAATGATATCTCTCTAATGTCTCAATGATATCTCTCTAATGTCTCAATGATATCTCTCTAATGTCTCAATGATATCTCTTTAATGTCTCAGTGATATTGTTCTAATGTCTCAATGATATCTCTCTAATGACTCAATGATATCTCTCTAATGTCTCAATGATATCTCTCTAATGTCTCAATGATATCTCTCTAATGTCTCAATGACATCTCTCTAATGTCTCAAAGATATCTCTCTAATGGCTCAATGATATCTCTCTAATGTCTCAATGATATCTCTCTAATGTCTCAATGATATCTCTCTAATGTCTCAATGATATCTCTTAATGTCTCAATGATATCTCTCTAATGTCTCAATGATATCTCTCTAATGTCACAATGATATCTCTCTAATGTCTCAATGATATGTCTCTAATGTCTCAATGATATCTCTTAATGTCTCAATGATATCTCTTTAATGTCTCAATGATATATTTCTAATATCTCAATGATATCACTTAATGTCTCAATGATATCTCTTAATGTCTCAATGATATCTCTCTAATGTCTCAATGATATCTCAAATGTCTCAATGATATCTCTCTAATGCCTCAATGATATATTTCTAATATCTCAATGATATCTGTCTAATGTCTCAATGATATGTCTAAATGTCGCAATGATACCTTTCTAATGTCTCAATGATATCTCTCTAATGTATCAATGATATCTTTCTAATGTCTCAATGATATCTCTCTAATGTCTCAATGATATCTCTCTAATGTCTCAATGATATCTCTCTAATGTCTCAATGATATCTCTCTAATGTCTCAATGATATCTCTCTAATGTCTCAATGATATCTGTCTAATGTCTCAATGATATCTCTTAGTGTCAAAATGATATCTCTCTAATGTCTCAATGATATCTGTCTAATGTCTCAATGATATCTCTCTAATGTATCAATGATATCTTTCTAATCTCTCAATGATATCTCTCTAATGCCTCAAAGATATCTCTCTAATGTCTCAATGATATCTCTCTAATGTCTCAATTATATCTCTCTAATGTATCAATGATATCTCTCTAATGTATCAATGATATCTTTCTAATCTCTCAAAGATATCTCTCTAATGTATCAATGATATCTTTCTAATCTCTCAATGATATATCTCTAATGTATCAATGATATCTTTCTAATCTCTCAATGATATCTCTCTAATGTATCAATGATATCTCTTAGTGACAAAATGATGTCTCTCTAATGTATCAATGATATCTCTTAGTGACAAAATGATATCTCTCTAATGTATCAATGATATCTCTTAGTGTCAAAATGATGTCTCTCTAATGTATCAATGATATATCTTAGTGTCTCAATGATATCTCTCTAATATCTCAATGATATCTCTCTAATGTCTCAATGATATCTCTATAACGTGTCAATGATATTTCGAAATGTCTCAATGATATCTCTCTAATATCTCAATTATATCTTAACATGTCTCAATGATATCTCTCTAATGTCTCAATGATATCTCTCTAATGTCTCAATGATATCTCTCTAATGTCTCAATGATATCTCTTAATGTCTCAATGATATCTCTCTAATGTCTCAATGATATCTCTCTAATGTCTCAATGATATCTCTCTAATGTCTCAATGATATCTCTCTAATGTCTCAATGACATCTCTCTAATGTCTCAATGATATCTGTCTAATGTCTCAATGATATCTCAGATATCTCAATGATATCTGTCTAATGTCTCAATGATATCTCAGATATCTCAATGATATCTCAGATGTCTCAATGATATCTGTCTAATGTCTCAATGATATCTCAGATATCTCAATGATATCTGTCTAATGTCTCAATGATATCTCAGATGTCTCAATGATATCTCAGATGTCTCAATGATATCTCAGATGTCTCAATGATATCTCAGATGTCTCAATGATATCTCAGATGTCTCAATGATATCTCTAAATGTCACTTCTGCCTTAAGGTAGATCGATCGAATCCGGACTAAACTTGTTTATTACATTTCTGAATCTTCTTCTTGTTCCTCCGCTCTTTCTCTGACTGTAAAACATTCTAATGCATGAGTATGACCTCAGTCTCCTTGGCTCAATCTCTTTGGCTCAGCCTTCTTGCAGTTACCTCGCAGCCAATAATTTAACGCGAGGATCAAAATCTAGCTGACCTATGTGTCACAATTGACAAAGCAAAACACCATCTTGACATCTAGTTAACCTTCAGTCTAAAAAAATAAACGCTACCTCTCTCATAAACTTGACCTGCCCCTCGTTTGTTTGTCAGCCTAATTTCTGGACGTGTTGACTGGTCAAATCATCTCACATCTATTCCCACTTCCAATAACAAGTTGGACAATGTCCACTGGCTACAGTTCAACTCTCTGACTCTGCAAATGATTCAATCCACCACTGCAATAAGCTGCTGAGTAGGGGTAACAACCAAGCTAACTACACCCGACCCGAACTAAATCTCTATCTTCTACTATGTGATTTATTCTCTCCGATCTATATACTATCACTTCTATCATTTTTTTCGTTCAGCAACTATCACTTCTATCATTTTCCCTTCAGCAACTATCACTTCTATCATTTTTCCGTTCAGCAACTATCACTTCTATCATTTTTCCGTTCAGCAACTATCACTTCCATCATTTTTTCCGTTCAGCAACTATCACTTCTATCATTTTTCCGTTCAGCAACTATCACTTCTATCATTTTTCCGTTCAGCAACTATCACTTCTATCATTTTTCCGTTCAGCAACTATCACTTCTATCAGTTTTCCGTTCAGCAACTATCACTTCTATCATTTTTCCGTTCAGCAACTATCACTTCTATCATTTTTTCCGTTCAGCAACTATCACTTCCATCATTTTTTCCGTTCAGCAACTATCACTTCCATCATTTTTCCGTTCAGCAACTATCACTTCTATCATTTTTCCGTTCAGCAACTATCACTTCTATCATTTTTCCGTTCAGCAACTATCACTTCTATCATTTTTCCGTTCAGCAACTATCACTTCCATCATTTTTTCCGTTCAGCAACTATCACTTCCATCATTTTTCCGTTCAGCAACTATCACTTCCATCATTTTTTCCGTTCAGCAACTATCACTTCTATCATTTTTCCGTTCAGCAACTATCACTTCTATCATTTTTTCCGTTCAGCAACTATCACTTCCATCATTTTTTCAGTTCAGCAACTATCACTTCTATCATTTTTCCGTTCAGCAACTATCACTTCCATCATTTTTTCCGTTCAGCAACTATCACTTCTATCATTTTTCCGTTCAGCAACTATCACTTCCATCATTTTTTCCGCTCAGCAACTATCACTTCTATCATTTTTCCGTTCAGCAACTATCACTTCCATCATTTTTTCTGTTCAGCAACTATCACTTCTATCATTTTTCCGTTAAGCAACTATCACTTCTATCATTTTTCCGTTCAGCAACTATCACTTCCATCATTTTTTCCGTTCAGCAACTATCACTTCCATCATTTTTTCCGTTCAGCAATTATCACTTCTATCATTTTTTCCGTTCAGCAACTATCACTTCCATCATTTTTTCCGTTCAGCAACTATCACTTCCATCATTTTTTCCGTTCAGCAACTATCACTTCCATCATTTTTTCCGTTCAGCAACTATCACTTCTATCATTTTTTCCGTTCAGCAACTATCACTTCCAATCATTTTTTCCGTTCAGCAACTATCACTTCTATCATTTTTTCCGTTCAGCAACTATCACTTCCATCATTTTTTCCGTTCAGCAACTATCACTTCCATCATTTTTTCCGTTCAGCAACTATCACTTCCATCATTTTTTCCGTTCAGCAACTATCACTTCTATCATTTTTTTCCGTTCAGCAACTATCACTTCCATCATTTTTTTCCGTTCAGCAACTATCACTTCTATAATTTTTCCGTTCAGCAACTATCACTTCCATCATTTTTTCCGTTCAGCAACTATCACTTCTATAATTTTTCCGTTCAGCAACTATCACTTCCATCATTTTTTCCGTTCAGCAACTATCACTTCTATAATTTTTCCGTTCAGCAACTATCACTTCCATCATTTTTTCCGTTCAGCAACTATCACTTCTATCATTTTTTTGTTTTGAATAAGGCCTTTTACTTCCCATCACTTGAACGACAACCACTTTCTGTAGCTCACTTTCACTCTCATCAATTACAGCATCGCCTCACCACAGCCTGTTCATATTATGATCACTGACTTCCGGTACGTTTTTGTTAGATCTTACTTTAATGTCTCAATGATATTTTTCTAATGTCTCAATGATATTTTTCTAATGTCTCAATGATATCTCTCTAATGTCTCAATGATATCTCTCTAATGTCTCAATGATATCTCTCTAATGTCTCAATGATATCTCTCTAATGTCTCAATGTTATCTTTCTAATGTCTCAATGATATCTCTCTAATGTCTCAATGATATCTCTCTAATGTCTCAATGATATCTCTCTAATGTCTCAATGATATCTCTCTAATGTCTCAATGATATCTCTCTAATGTCTCAATGATATCTCTCTAATGTCTCAATGACATCTCTCTAATGTCTCAATGATATCTCTCTAATGTCTCAATGATATCTCTCTAATGTCTCAATGATATCTCTCTAATGTCTCAATGATATCTCTCTAATGTCTCAATGATATCTCTTAATGTCTCAATGATATCTCTCTAATGTCTCAATGATATCTCTCTAATGTCTCAATGATATCTCTCTAATGTCTCAATGATATCTCTCTAATGTCTCAATGATATCTCTCTAATGTCTCAATGATATCTCTTAATGTCTCAATGATATATCTCTAATGTCTCAATGATATCTCTCTAATGTCTCAATGATATCTCTCTAATGTCTCAATGATATCTCTCTAATGTCTCAATGATATCTCTTAATGTCTCAATGATATCTCTTTAATGTCTCAATGATATATTTCTAATGTCTCAATGATATCTCTCTAATGTATCAATGATATCTTTCTAATGTCTCAATGATATCTCTCAATGTCTCAATGATATCTCTTAATGTCTCAATGATATCTCTCTAATGTCTCAATGATATCTCTCTAATGTCTCAATGATATCTCTCTAATGCCTCAATGATATCTCTCTAATGTCTCAATGATATCTCTCTAATGTCTCAATGATATCTCTCTAATGTCTCAATGATATCTCTCTAATGTCTCAATGATATCTCTCTAATGTTTCAATGATATCTCAAATGTCTCAATGATATCTCTGTAATGTCTCAATGATATCTCTCTAATGTCTCAATGATATCTCTCTAATGTTTCAATGATATCTCAAATGTCTCAATGATATCTCTCTAATGCCTCAATGATATCTCTCTAATGTCTCAATGATATCTCTCTAATGTCTCAATGATATCTCTCTAATGTCTCAATGATATCTCTCTAATGTCTCAATGATATCTCTCTAATGTCTCAATGACATCTCTCTAATGTTTCAATGATATCTCAAATGTCTCAATGATATCTCTCTAATGTTTCAATGATATCTCAAATATCTCAGTGATATCTCTTAATGTCTCAATGATATCTCTTAATGTCTCAATGATATCTCTCTAATGTCTCAATGATATCTGAAATGTCTCAATGATATCTCTCTAATGCCTCAATGATATATTTCTAATATGTCAATGATATCTGTCTAATGTCTCAATGATATCTCTCTAATGTCTCAATGATATCTCTCTAATGTCTCAATGATATCTCTTTAATGTCTCAATGATATCTCTCTAATGTCTCAATGATATCTCTCTAATGTCTCAATGTTATCTTTCTAATGTCTCAATGATATCTCTCTAATGTCTCAATGATATCTCTCTAATGTCTCAATGATATCTCTCTAATGTCTCAATGATATCTCTCTAATGTCTCAATGATATCTCTTTAATGTCTCAATGATATTGTTCTAATGTCTCAATGATATCTCTCTAATGACTCAATGATATCTCTCTAATGTCTCAATGATATCTCTCTAATGTCTCAATGATATCTCTCTAATGTCTCAATGACATCTCTCTAATGTCTCAAAGATATCTCTCTAATGGCTCAATGATATCTCTCTAATGTCTCAATGATATCTCTCTAATGTCTCAATGATATCTCTCTAATGTCTCAATGATATCTCTTAATGTCTCAATGATATCTCTCTAATGTCTCAATGATATCTCTCTAATGTCACAATGATATCTCTCTAATGTCTCAATGATATGTCTCTAATGTCTCAATGATATCTCTTAATGTCTCAATGATATCTCTTAATGTCTCAATAATGTATTTCTAATATCTCAATGATATCACTTAATGTCTCAATGATATCTCTTAATGTCTCAATGATATCTCTCTAATGTCTCAATGATATCTCAAATGTCTCAATGATATCTCTCTAATGCCTCAATGATATATTTCTAATATCTCAATGATATCTGTCTAATGTCTCAATGATATCTCTAAATGTCGCAATGATACCTTTCTAATGTCTCAATGATATCTCTCTAATGTATCAATGATATCTTTCTAATGTCTCAATGATATCTCTCTAATGTCTCAATGATATCTCTCTAATGTCTCAATGATATCTCTCTAATGTCTCAATGATATCTCTCTAATGTCTCAATGATATCTCTCTAATGTCTCAATGATATCTGTCTAATGTCTCAATGATATCTCTTAGTGTCAAAATGATATCTCTCTAATGTCTCAATGATATCTGTCTAATGTCTCAATGATATCTCTCTAATGTATCAATGATATCTTTCTAATCTCTCAATGATATCTCTCTAATGCCTCAAAGATATCTCTCTAATGTCTCAATGATATCTCTCTAATGTCTCAATTATATCTCTCTAATGTATCAATGATATCTCTCTAATGTATCAATGATATCTTTCTAATCTCTCAAAGATATCTCTCTAATGTATCAATGATATCTTTCTAATCTCTCAATGATATATCTCTAATGTATCAATGATATCTTTCTAATCTCTCAATGATATCTCTCTAATGTATCAATGATATCTCTTAGTGACAAAATGATGTCTCTCTAATGTATCAATGATATCTCTTAGTGACAAAATGATATCTCTCTAATGTATCAATGATATCTCTTAGTGTCAAAATGATATCTCTCTAATGTCTCAATGATATATCTTAGTGTCTCAATGATATCTCTCTAATATCTCAATGATATCTCTCTAATGTCTCAATGATATCTCTATAACGTGTCAATGATATTTCGAAATGTCTCAATGATATCTCTCTAATATCTCAATATATCTCTAACATGTCTCAATGATATCTCTCTAATGTCTCAATGATATCTCTCTAATGTCTCAATGATATCTCTCTAATGTCTCAATGATATCTCTTAATGTCTCAATGATATCTCTCTAATGTCTCAATGATATCTCTCTAATGTCTCAATGATATCTCTCTAATGTCTCAATGATATCTCTCTAATGTCTCAATGACATCTCTCTAATGTCTCAATGATATCTCTCTAATGTCTCAATGATATCTCTCTAATGTCTCAATGATATCTCTCTAATGTCTCAATGATATCTCTCTAATGTCTCAATGATATCTCTTAATGTCTCAATGATATCTCTCTAATGTCTCAATGATATCTCTCTAATGTCTCAATGATATCTCTCTAATGTCTCAATGATATCTCTCTAATGTCTCAATGATATCTCTTAATGTCTCAATGATATCTCTTTAATGTCTCAATGATATCTTTCTAATGTCTCAATGATATCTCTCTAATGTCTCAATGATATCTTTCTAATGTCTCAATGATATCTCTTAATGTCTCAATGATATCTCTTAATGTCTCAATGATATCTCTCTAATGTCTCAATGATATCTCTCTAATGTCTCAATGATATCTCTCTAATGTCTCAATGATATCTCTCTAATGTCTCAATGATATCTCTCTAATGTCTCAATGATATCTCTCTAATGTCTCAATGATATCTCTCTAATGTCTCAATGATATCTCTCTAATGTCTCAATGATATCTCAAATGTCTCAATGATATCTCTCTAATGTCTCAATGATATCTCTCTAATGTCTCAATGATATCTCTCTAATGTTTCAATGATATCTCAAATGTCTCAATGATATCTCTCTAATGCCTCAATGATATCTCTCTAATGTCTCAATGATATCTCTCTAATGTCTCAATGATATCTCTCTAATGTCTCAATGATATCTCTCTAATGTCTCAATGATATCTCTCTAATGTCTCAATGATATCTCTCTAATGTCTCAATGATATCTCAAATGTCTCAATGATATCTCTCTAATGTCTCAATGATATCTCAAATATCTCAATGATATCTCTTAATGTCTCAATGATATCTCTTAATGTCTCAATGATATCTCTCTAATGTCTCAATGATATCTGAAATGTCTCAATGATATCTCTCTAATGCCTCAATGATATATTTCTAATATGTCAATGATATCTCTCTAATGTCTCAATGATATCTCTCTAATGTCTCAATGATATCTCTCTAATGTCTCAATGATATCTCTTTAATGTCTCAATGATATCTCTCTAATGTCTCAATGATATCTCTTAATGTCTCAATGATATCTCTCTAATGTCTCAATGATATCTCTCTAATGTCTCAATGATATCTCTCTAATGTCTCAATGATATCTCTCTAATGTCTCAATGATATCTTTCTAATGTCTCAATGATATCTCTCTAATGTCTCAATGATATCTCTCTAATGTCTCAATGATATCTCTCTAATGTCTCAATGATATCTCTTAATGTCTCAATGATATCTCTCTAATGTCTCAATGATATCTCTCTAATGTCACAATGATATCTCTCTAATGTCTCAATGATATCTCTTAATGTCTCAATGATATCTCTCTAATGTCTCAATGATATCTCTTTAATGTCTCAATGATATCTTTCTAATATCTCAATGATATCTCTTAATGTCTCAATGATATCTCTTAATGTCTCAATGATATCTCTCTAATGTCTCAATGATATCTCAAATGTCTCAATGATATCTCTCTAATGTCTCAATGATATCTCTCTAATATCTCAATGATATCTCTCTAATGTCTCAATGATATCTCTAAATGTCTCAATGATATCTTTCTAATGTCTCAATGATATCTCTCTAATGTCTCAATGATATCTTCTAATCTCTCAATGATATCTCTCTAATGTCTCAATGATATCTCTTAATGTCTCAATGATATCTCTCTAATGTCTCAATGATATCTCTCTAATGTCTCAATGATATCTCTCTAATGTCTCAATGATATCTCTCTAATGTCTCAATGATATCTCTCTAATGTCTCAATGATATCTCTCTAATGTCTCAATGATATCTCTCTAATGTCTCAATGATATCTCTCTAATGTCTCAATGATATCTCTCTAATGTCTCAATGATATCTCTCTAATGTCTCAATGATATCTCTCTAATGTCTCAATGATATCTCTCTAATGTCTCAATGATATCTCTCTAATGTTCAATGATATCTCTAATGTCTCAATGATATCTCTCTAATGTCTCAATGATATCTCAAATGTCTCAATGATATCTCTCTAATGTCTCAATGATATCTCTTAGTCTCAATGATATCTCTCTAATGTCTCAATGATATCTCTCTAATGTGTCAAAATGATATCTCTCTAATGTCTCAATGATATCTCTTAATGTCTCAATGATATCTCTCTAATGTCTCAATGATATCTCTCTAATGTCTCAATGATATCTCTCTAATGTCTCAATGATATCTCTAATGTCTCAATGATATCTCTCTAATATCTCAATTATATCTTAACATGTCTCAATGATATCTCTCTAATGTCTCAATGATATCTCTCTAATGTCTCAATGATATCTCTCTAATGTCTCAATGATATCTCTTAATGTCTCAATGATATCTCTCTAATGTCTCAATGATATCTCTCTAATGTCTCAATGATATCTCTCTAATGTCTCAATGATATCTCTCTAATGTCTCAATGATATCTCTCTAATGTCTCAATGATATCTCTCTAATGTCTCAATGATATCTCTCTAATGTCTCAATGATATCTCTCTAATGTCTCAATGATATCTCTCTAATGTCTCAATGATATCTCTTAATGTCTCAATGATATCTCTCTAATGTCTCAATGATATCTCTCTAATGTCTCAATGATATCTCTCTAATGTCTCAATGATATCTCTCTAATGTCTCAATGATATCTCTCTAATGTCTCAATGATATCTCTCTAATGTCTCAATGATATCTCTCTAATGTCTCAATGATATCTCTCTAATGTCTCAATGATATCTCTCTAATGTCTCAATGATATCTCTTAATGTCTCAATGATATCTCTCTAATGTCTCAATGATATCTCTCTAATGTCTCAATGATATCTCTCTAATGTCTCAATGATATCTCTCTAATGTCTCAATGATATCTCTCTAATGTCTCAATGATATCTCTCTAATGTCTCAATGATATCTCTCTAATGTCTCAATGATATCTCTCTAATGTCTCAATGATATCTCTCTAATGTCTCAATGATATCTCAAATGTCTCAATGATATCTCTCTAATGTCTCAATGATATCTCTCTAATGTCTCAATGATATCTCTCTAATGTCTCAATGATATCTCAAATGTCTCAATGATATCTCTCTAATGTCTCAATGATATCTCTCTAATGTCTCAATGATATCTCTCTAATGTCTCAATGATATCTCTCTAATGTCTCAATGATATCTCTCTAATGTCTCAATGATATCTCTCTAATGTCTCAATGATATCTCTCTAATGTCTCAATGATATCTCTAATGTCTCAATGATATCTCTCTAATGTCTCAATGATATCTCTAATGTCTCAATGATATCTCTCTAATGTCTCAATGATATCTCTTAATGTCTCAATGATATCTCTCTAATGTCTCAATGATATCTCTAATGTCTCAATGATATCTCTCTAATGTCTCAATGATATATCTCTAATATCTCAATGATATCTCTCTAATGTCTCAATGATATCTCTCTAATGTCTCAATGATATCTCTCTAATGTCTCAATGATATCTCTTTAATGTCTCAATGATATCTCTCTAATGTCTCAATGATATCTCTCTAATGTCTCAATGATATCTCTCTAATGTCTCAATGATATCTCTCTAATGTCTCAATGATATCTCTCTAATGTCTCAATGATATCTCTCTAATGTCTCAATGATATCTCTCTAATGTCTCAATGATATCTCTCTAATGTCTCAATGATATCTCTCTAATGTCTCAATGATATCTCTCTAATGTCTCAATGATATCTCTTAATGTCTCAATGATATCTCTCTAATGTCTCAATGATATCTCTCTAATGTCTCAATGATATCTCTCTAATGTCTCAATGATATCTCTCTAATGTCTCAATGATATCTCTCTAATGTCTCAATGATATCTCTCTAATGTCTCAATGATATCTCTCTAATGTCTCAATGATATCTCTCTAATGTCTCAATGATATCTCTTAATGTCTCAATGATATCTCTCTAATGTCTCAATGATATCTCTAATGTCTCAATGATATCTCTCTAATGTCTCAATGATATCTCTCTAATGTCTCAATGATATCTCTCTAATGTCTCAATGATATCTCTCTAATGTCTCAATGATATCTCTCTAATGTCTCAATGATATCTCTCTAATGTCTCAATGATATCTCTCTAATGTCTCAATGATATCTCTCTAATGTCTCAATGATATCTCTTAATGTCTCAATGATATCTCTCTAATGTCTCAATGATATCTCTCTAATGTCTCAATGATATCTCTCTAATGTCTCAATGATATCTCTCTAATGTCTCAATGATATCTCTCTAATGTCTCAATGATATCTCTCTAATGTCTCAATGATATCTCTCTAATGTCTCAATGATATCTCTCTAATGTCTCAATGATATCTCTCTAATGTCTCAATGATATCTCTCTAATGTCTCAATGATATCTCTCTAATGTCTCAATGATATCTCTCTAATGTCTCAATGATATCTCTCTAATGTCTCAATGATATCTCTAATGTCTCAATGATATCTCTCTAATGTCTCAATGATATCTCTAATGTCTCAATGATATCTCTTAATGTCTCAATGATATCTCTTAATGTCTCAATGATATCTCTCTAATGTCTCAATGATATCTCTAATGTCTCAATGATATCTCTCTAATGTCTCAATGATATCTTTCTAATATCTCAATGATATCTCTCTAATGTCTCAATGATATCTCTCTAATGTCTCAATGATATCTCTCTAATGTCTCAATGATATCTCTCTAATGTCTCAATGATATCTCTCTAATGTCTCAATGATATCTCTCTAATGTCTCAATGATATCTCTCTAATGTCTCAATGATATCTCTCTAATGTCTCAATGATATCTCTCTAATGTCTCAATGATATCTCTCTAATGTCTCAATGATATCTCTCTAATGTCTCAATGATATCTCTCTAATGTCTCAATGATATCTCTCTAATGTCTCAATGATATCTCTCTAATGTCTCAATGATATCTCTCTAATGTCTCAATGATATCTCTCTAATGTCTCAATGATATCTCTCTAATGTCTCAATGATATCTCTCTAATGTCTCAATGATATCTCTCTAATGTCTCAATGATATCTCTCTAATGTCTCAATGATATCTCTCTAATGTCTCAATGATATCTCTCTAATGTCTCAATGATATCTCTTAATGTCTCAATGATATCTCTCTAATGTCTCAATGATATCTCTCTAATGTCTCAATGATATCTCTCTAATGTCTCAATGATATCTCTCTAATGTCTCAATGATATCTCTTAATGTCTCAATGATATCTCTCTAATGTCTCAATGATATCTCTCTAATGTCTCAATGATATCTCTCTAATGTCTCAATGATATCTCTAATGTCTCAATGATATCTCTCTAATGTCTCAATGATATCTCTAATGTCTCAATGATATCTCTCTAATGTCTCAATGATATCTCTCTAATGTCTCAATGATATCTCTCTAATGTCTCAATGATATCTCTCTAATGTCTCAATGATATCTTTCTAATGTCTCAATGATATCTCTCTAATGTCTCAATGATATCTCTCTAATGTCTCAATGATATCTCTCTAATGTCTCAATGATATCTCTCTAATGTCTCAATGATATCTCTCTAATGTCTCAATGATATCTCTCTAATGTCTCAATGATATCTCTCTAATGTCTCAATGATATCTCTCTAATGTCTCAATGATATCTCTCTAATGTCTCAATGATATCTCTCTAATGTCTCAATGATATCTCTCTAATGTCTCAATGATATCTCTCTAATGTCTCAATGATATCTCTCTAATGTCTCAATGATATCTCTCTAATGTCTCAATGATATCTCTCTAATGTCTCAATGATATCTCTAATGTCTCAATGATATCTCTCTAATGTCTCAATGATATCTCTCTAATATCTCAATGATATCTCTCTAATGTCTCAATGATATCTCTCTAATGTCTCAATGATATCTCTCTAATGTCTCAATGATATCTCTCTAATGTCTCAATGATATCTCTCTAATGTCTCAATGATATCTCTCTAATGTCTCAATGATATCTCTCTAATGTCTCAATGATATCTCTCTAATGTCTCAATGATATCTCTCTAATGTCTCAATGATATCTCTCTAATGTCTCAATGATATCTCTCTAATGTCTCAATGATATCTCTCTAATGTCTCAATGATATCTCTCTAATGTCTCAATGATATCTCTCTAATGTCTCAATGATATCTTCTAATGTCTCAATGATATCTCTCTAATGTCTCAATGATATCTCTCTAATGTCTCAATGATATCTCTCTAATGTCTCAATGATATCTCTCTAATGTCTCAATGATATCTCTCTAATGTCTCAATGATATCTCTCTAATGTCTCAATGATATCTCTCTAATGTCTCAATGATATCTCTTAATGTCTCAATGATATCTCTCTAATGTCTCAATGATATCTCTAATGTCTCAATGATATCTCTCTAATGTCTCAATGATATCTCTTAATGTCTCAATGATATCTCTCTAATGTCTCAATGATATCTCTTTAATGTCTCAATGATATCTCTCTAATGTCTCAATGATATCTCTCTAATGTCTCAATGATATCTCTAATGTCTCAATGATATCTCTCTAATGTCTCAATGATATCTCTCAATGTCTCAATGATATCTCTCTAATGTCTCAATGATATCTCTCTAATGTCTCAATGATATCTCTCTAATGTCTCAATGATATCTCTCTAATGTCTCAATGATATCTCTCTAATGTCTCAATGATATCTCTCTAATGTCTCAATGATATCTCTCTAATGTCTCAATGATATCTCTCTAATGTCTCAATGATATCTCTCTAATGTCTCAATGATATCTCTCTAATGTCTCAATGATATCTCTCTAATGTCTCAATGATATCTCTCTAATGTCTCAATGATATCTCTCTAATGTCTCAATGATATCTCTCTAATGTCTCAATGATATCTCTCTAATGTCTCAATGATATCTCTCTAATGTCTCAATGATATCTCTCTAATGTCTCAATGATATCTCTTAATGTCTCAATGATATCTCTTAATGTCTCAATGATATCTCTCTAATGTCTCAATGATATCTCTCTAATGTCTCAATGATATCTCTCTAATGTCTCAATGATATCTCTCTAATGTCTCAATGATATCTCTCTAATGTCTCAATGATATCTCTCTAATGTCTCAATGATATCTCTCTAATGTCTCAATGATATCTCTCTAATGTCTCAATGATATCTCTCTAATGTCTCAATGATATCTCTCTAATGTCTCAATGATATCTCTCTAATGTCTCAATGATATCTCTCTAATGTCTCAATGATATCTCTCTAATGTCTCAATGATATCTCTCTAATGCCTCAATGATATCTCTCTAATGTCTCAATGATATCTCTCTAATGTCTCAATGATATCTCTCTAATGTCTCAATGATATCTCTCTAATGTCTCAATGATATCTTTCTAATGTCTCAATGATATCTCTCTAATGTCTCAATGATATCTTTCTAATGTCTCAATGATATCTCTCTAATGTCTCAATGATATCTCTCTAATGTCTCAATGATATCTCTCTAATGTCTCAATGATATCTCTTAATGTCAATGATATCTCTCTAATGTTCTCTCAATGATATCTCTCTAATGTCTCAATGATATCTCTTAATGTCTCAATGATATCTCTCTAATGTCTCAATGATATCTCTTAATGTCTCAATGATATCTCTCTAATGTCTCAATGATATCTCTCTAATGTCTCAATGATATCTCTAATGTCTCAATGATATTTCTAATGTCTCAATGATATCTCTCTAATATCTCAATGATATCTTAATGTCTCAATGATATCTCTCTAATGTCTCAATGATATCTCTCTAATGTCTCAATGATATCTCTCTAATGTCTCAATGATATCTCTCTAATGTCTCAATGATATCTCTCTAATGTCTCAATGATATCTCTCTAATGTCTCAATGATATCTCTCTAATGTCTCAATGATATCTCTCTAATGTCTCAATGATATCTCTCTAATGTCTCAATGATATCTCTCTAATGTCTCAATGATATCTCTCTAATGTCTCAATGATATCTCTCTAATGTCTCAATGATATCTCTCTAATGTCTCAATGATATCTCTAATGTCTCAATGATATCTCTCTAATGTCTCAATGATATCTCTCTAATGTCTCAATGATATCTCTCTAATGTCTCAATGATATCTCTCTAATGTCTCAATGATATCTCTTAATGTCTCAATGATATCTCTTTAATGTCTCAATGATATATTTCTAATGTCTCAATGATATCTCTCTAATGTATCAATGATATCTCTCTAATGTCTCAATGATATCTCTTAATGTCTCAATGATATCTCTTAATGTCTCAATGATATCTCTCTAATGTCTCAATGATATCTCTCTAATGTCTCAATGATATCTCTCTAATGCCTCAATGATATCTCTCTAATGTCTCAATGATATCTCTCTAATGTCTCAATGATATCTCTCTAATGTCTCAATGATATCTCTCTAATGTCTCAATGATATCTCTCTAATGTCTCAATGATATCTCTCTAATGTTTCAATGATATCTCAAATGTCTCAATGATATCTCTCTAATGTCTCAATGATATCTCTCTAATGTCTCAATGATATCTCTCTAATGTTTCAATGATATCTCAAATGTCTCAATGATATCTCTCTAATGTCTCAATGATATCTCTCTAATGTCTCAATGATATCTCTCTAATGTCTCAATGATATCTCTCTAATGTCTCAATGATATCTCTCTAATGTCTCAATGATATCTCTCTAATGTCTCAATGATATCTCTCTAATGTCTCAATGATATCTCAAATGTCTCAATGATATCTCTCTAATGTCTCAATGATATCTCAAATGTCTCAATGATATCTCTCTAATGTCTCAATGATATCTCTCTAATGTCTCAATGATATCTCTCTAATGTCTCAATGATATCTCTTAATGTCTCAATGATATCTCTTTAATGTCTCAATGACATATTTCTAATGTCTCAATGATATCTCAAATGTCTCAATGATATCTCTCTAATGTCTCAATGATATATTTCTAATATCTCAATGATATCTCTCTAATGTCTCAATGATATCTCTCTAATGTCTCAATGATATCTCTCTAATGTCTCAATGATATCTGTCTAATGTCTCATGATGATATCTCTTAGTGTCAAAATGATATCTCTCTAATGTCTCAATGATATCTGTCTAATGTCTCAATGATATCTCTCTAATGTCTCAATGATATCTTTCTAATCTCTCAATGATATCTCTCTAATGCCTCAAAGATATCTCTCTAATGTCTCAATGATATCTCTCTAATGTCTCAATGATATCTCTCTAATGTCTCAATGATATCTCTCTAATGTATCAATGATATCTTTCTAATCTCTCAATGATATCTCTCTAATGTATCAATGATATCTTTCTAATCTCTCAATGATATATCTCTAATGTATCAATGATATCTTTCTAATCTCTCAATGATATCTCTCTAATGTATCAATGATATCTCTTAGTGACAAAATGATATCTCTCTAATGTATCAATGATATCTCTTAGTGACAAAATGATATCTCTCTAATGTCTCAATGATATCTCTTATTGTCAAAATGATATCTCTCTAATGTATCAATGATATCTCTTAATGTCTCAATGATATCTCTCTAATATCTCAATGATATCTCTCTAATGTCTCAATGATATCTCTATAACGTGTCAATGATATTTCGAAATGTCTCAATGATATCTCTCTAATATCTCAATTATATCTTAACATGTCTCAATGATATCTCTCTAATGTCTCAATGATATCTCTCTAATGTCTCAATGATATCTCTCTAATGTCTCAATGATATCTCTTAATGTCTCAATGATATCTCTCTAATGTCTCAATGATATCTCTCTAATGTCTCAATGATATCTCTCTAATGTCTCAATGATATCTCTCTAATGTCTCAATGATATCTCTCTAATGTCTCAATGATATCTCTCTAATGTCTCAATGATATCTCTCTAATGTCTCAATGATATCTCTCTAATGTCTCAATGATATCTCTCTAATGTCTCAATGATATCTCTTAATGTCTCAATGATATCTCTCTAATGTCTCAATGATATCTCTCTAATGTCACAATGATATCTCTCTAATGTCTCAATGATATCTCTCTAATGTCTCAATGATATCTCTTAATGTCTCAATGATATCTCTCTAATGTCTCAATGATATCTCTCTAATGTCTCAATGATATCTCTCTAATGTCTCAATGATATCTCTCTAATGTTTCAATGATATCTCAAATGTCTCAATGATATCTCTCTAATGTCTCAATGATATCTCTCTAATGTCTCAATGATATATTTCTAATGTCTCAATGATATCTCTCTAATGTATCAATGATATCTTTCTAATGTCTCAATGATATCTCTTAATGTCTCAATGATATCTCTTAATGTCTCAATGATATCTCTCTAATGTCTCAATGATATCTCTCTAATGTCTCAATGATATCTCTCTAATGCCTCAATGATATCTCTCTAATGTCTCAATGATATCTCTCTAATGTCTCAATGATATCTCTCTAATGTCTCAATGATATCTCTCTAATGTCTCAATGATATCTCTCTAATGTCTCAATGATATCTCTCTAATGTTTCAATGATATCTCAAATGTCTCAATGATATCTCTCTAATGTCTCAATGATATCTCTCTAATGTCTCAATGATATCTCTCTAATGTTTCAATGATATCTCAAATGTCTCAATGATATCTCTCTAATGCCTCAATGATATCTCTCTAATGTCTCAATGATATCTCTCTAATGTCGCAATGATATCTCTCTAATGTCTCAATGATATCTCTCTAATGTCTCAATGATATCTCTCTAATGTCTCAATGATATCTCTCTAATGTTTCAATGATATCTCAAATGTCTCAATGATATCTCTCTAATGTTTCAATGATATCTCAAATATCTCAGTGATATCTCTTAATGTCTCAATGATATCTCTTAATGTCTCAATGATATCTCTCTAATGTCTCAATGATATCTGAAATGTCTCAATGATATCTCTCTAATGCCTCAATGATATATTTCTAATATGTCAATGATATCTGTCTAATGTCTCAATGATATCTCTCTAATGTCTCAATGATATCTCTCTAATGTCTCAATGATATCTCTTTAATGTCTCAATGATATCTGTCTAATGTCTCAATGATATCTCTTAATGTCTCAATGATATCTCTCTAATGTCTCAATGATATCTCTCTAATGTCTCAATGATATCTCTCTAATGTCTCAATGATATCTCTCTAATGTCTCAATGTTTTCTTTCTAATGTCTCAATGATATCTCTCTAATGTCTCAATGATATCTCTCTAATGTCTCAATGATATCTCTCTAATGTCTCAATGATATCTCTTAATGTCTCAATGATATCTCTCTAATGTCTCAATGATATCTCTCTAATGTCACAATGATATCTCTCTAATGTCTCAATGATATCTCTTAATGTCTCAATGATATCTCTCTAATGTCTCAATGATATCTCTCTAATTCCTCAATGATATATTTCTAATATCTCAATGATATCTGTCTAATGTCTCAATGATATCTCTAAATGTCGCAATGATACTTTCTAATGTCTCAATGATATCTCTCTAATGTATCAATGATATCTTTCTAATCTCTCAATGATATCTCTATAATGTATCAATGATATCTCTTAGTGTCAAAATGATATCTCTCTAATGTCTCAATGATATCTCTCTAATGTCTCAATGATATCTCTTAATGTCTCAATGATATCTCTCTAATGTCTCAATGATATCTCTCTAATGTCTCAATGATATCTCTCTAATGTCTCAATGATATCTCTTAATGTCTCAATAATATCTTTAATGTCTCAATGACATATTTCTAATATCTCAATGATATCTCAAATGTCTCAATGATATCTCTCTAATGCCTCAATGATATATTTCTAATATCTCAATGATATCTGTCTAATGTCTCAATGATATCTCTCTAATGTCTCAATGATATCTCTCTAATGTCTCAATGATATCTGTCTAATGTCTCAATGATATCTCTTAGTGTCAAAATGATATCTCTCTAATGTCTCAATGATATCTGTCTAATGTCTCAATGATATCTCTCTAATGTATCAATGATATCTTTCTAATCTCTCAATGATATCTCTCTAATGCCTCAAAGATATCTCTCTAATGTCTCAATGATATCTCTCTAATGTCTCAATTATATCTCTCTAATGTATCAATGATATCTCTCTAATGTATCAATGATATCTTTCTAATCTCTCAAAGATATCTCTCTAATGTATCAATGATATCTTCTAATCTCTCAATGATATATCTCTAATGTATCAATGATATCTTTCTAATCTCTCAATGATATCTCTCTAATGTATCAATGATATCTCTTAGTGACAAAATGATGTCTCTCTAATGTATCAATGATTTCTCTTAGTGACAAAATGATATCTCTCTAATGTATCAATGATATCTCTTATTGTCAAAATGATGTCTCTCTAATGTATCAATGATATATCTTAGTGTCTCAATGATATCTCTCTAATATCTCAATGATATCTCTCTAATGTCTCAATGATATCTCTATAACGTGTCAATGATATTTCGAAATGTCTCAATGATATCTCTCTAATATCTCAATTATATCTTAACATGTCTCAATGATATCTCTCTAATGTCTCAATGATATCTCTCTAATGTCTCAATGATATCTCTCTAATGTCTCAATGATATCTCTTAATGTCTCAATGATATCTCTCTAATGTCTCAATGATATCTCTCTAATGTCTCAATGATATCTCTCTAATGTCTCAATGATATCTCTCTAATGTCTCAATGACATCTCTCTAATGTCTCAATGATATCTCTCTAATGTCTCAATGATATCTCTCTAATGTCTCAATGATATCTCTCTAATGTCTCAATGATATCTCTCTAATGTCTCAATGATATCTCTTAATGTCTCAATGATATCTCTCTAATGTCTCAATGATATCTCTCTAATGTCACAATGATATCTCTCTAATGTCTCAATGATATCTCTCTAATGTCTCAATGATATCTCTTAATGTCTCAATGATATCTCTCTAATGTCTCAATGATATCTCTCTAATGTCTCAATGATATCTCTCTAATGTCTCAATGATATCTCTCTAATGTTTCAATGATATCTCAAATGTCTCAATGATATCTCTCTAATGTCTCAATGACATCTCTCTAATGTCTCAATGATATATTTCTAATGTCTCAATGATATCTCTCTAATGTATCAATGATATCTTTCTAATGTCTCAATGATATCTCTTAATGTCTCAATGATATCTCTTAATGTCTCAATGATATCTCTCTAATGTCTCAATGATATCTCTCTAATGTCTCAATGATATCTCTCTAATGCCTCAATGATATCTCTCTAATGTCTCAATGATATCTCTCTAATGTCTCAATGATATCTCTCTAATGTCTCAATGATATCTCTCTAATGTCTCAATGATATCTCTCTAATGTCTCAATGATATCTCTCTAATGTTTCAATGATATCTCAAATGTCTCAATGATATCTCTCTAATGTCTCAATGATATCTCTCTAATGTCTCAATGATATCTCTCTAATGTTTCAATGATATCTCAAATGTCTCAATGATATCTCTCTAATGCCTCAATGATATCTCTCTAATGTCTCAATGATATCTCTCTAATGTCGCAATGATATCTCTCTAATGTCTCAATGATATCTCTCTAATGTCTCAATGATATCTCTCTAATGTCTCAATGATATCTCTCTAATGTTTCAATGATATCTCAAATGTCTCAATGATATCTCTCTAATGTTTCAATGATATCTCAAATATCTCAGTGATATCTCTTAATGTCTCAATGATATCTCTTAATGTCTCAATGATATCTCTCTAATGTCTCAATGATATCTGAAATGTCTCAATGATATCTCTCTAATGCCTCAATGATATATTTCTAATATGTCAATGATATCTGTCTAATGTCTCAATGATATCTCTCTAATGTCTCAATGATATCTCTCTAATGTCTCAATGATATCTCTTTAATGTCTCAATGATATCTGTCTAATGTCTCAATGATATCTCTTAATGTCTCAATGATATCTCTCTAATGTCTCAATGATATCTCTCTAATGTCTCAATGATATCTCTCTAATGTCTCAATGATATCTCTCTAATGTCTCAATGTTATCTTTCTAATGTCTCAATGATATCTCTCTAATGTCTCAATGATATCTCTCTAATGTCTCAATGATATCTCTCTAATGTCTCAATGATATCTCTTAATGTCTCAATGATATCTCTCTAATGTCTCAATGATATCTCTCTAATGTCACAATGATATCTCTCTAATGTCTCAATGATATCTCTTAATGTCTCAATGATATCTCTCTAATGTCTCAATGATATCTCTCTAATGCCTCAATGATATATTTCTAATATCTCAATGATATCTGTCTAATGTCTCAATGATATCTCTAAATGTCGCAATGATACCTTTCTAATGTCTCAATGATATCTCTCTAATGTATCAATGATATCTTTCTAATCTCTCAATGATATCTCTATAATGTATCAATGATATCTCTTAGTGTCAAAATGATATCTCTCTAATGTATCAATGATATCTTTCTAATGTCTCAATGATATCTCTCTAATGTCTCAATGATATCTCTCTAATGTCTCAATGATATCTCTCTAATGTCTCAATGATATCTCTCTAATGTCTCAATGATATCTCTCTAATGTCTCAATGATATCTCTCTAATGTCTCAATGATATCTCTCTAATGTCTCAATGATATCTCTCTAATGTCTCAATGATATCTCTTAATGTCTCATTGATATCTCTTTAATGTCTCAATGACATATTTCTAATATCTCAATGATATCTCAAATGTCTCAATGATATCTCTCTAATGCCTCAATGATATATTTCTAATATCTCAATGATATCTGTCTAATGTCTCAATGATATCTCTCTAATGTCTCAATGATATCTCTCTAATGTCTCAATGATATCTCTCTAATGTCTCAATGATATCTCTTAGTGTCAAAATGATATCTCTCTAATGTATCAATGATATCTTTATAATGTCTCAATGATATCTCTCTAATGTATCAATGATATCTTTCTAATCTCTCAATGATATCTCTCTAATGCCTCAAAGATATCTCTCTAATGTCTCAATGATATCTCTCTAATGTCTCAATGATATCTCTCTAATGTATCAATGATATCTTTCTAATCTCTCAATGATATCTCTCTAATGTATCAATGATATCTCTCTAATGTATCAATGATATCTTTCTAATCTCTCAATGATATCTCTCTAATGTATCAATGATATCTTTCTAATCTCTCAATGATATCTCTCTAATGTATAAATGATATCTTTCTAATCTCTCAATGATATCTCTCTAATGTATCAATGATATCTCTTAGTGACAAAATGTCTCTCTAATGTATCAATGATATCTCTTAGTGACAAAATGATATCTCTCTAATGTATCAATGATATCTCTTAGTGTCAAAATGATGTCTCTCTAATGTATCAATGATATATCTTAGTGTCTCATTGATATCTATCTAATATCTCAATGATATCTCTCTAATGTCTCAATGATATCTCTATAACGTGTCAATGATATTTCGAAATGTCTCAATGATATCTCTCTAATATCTCAATTATATCTTAACATGTCTCAATGATATCTCTTAGTGTTTCAATAATGTCTCTTTAGTGTCTCAACAATATATCACTAATATATCACTAATATCTATCTAAAATCTCAATGATATATCTCTAATATCTCAATGATATCTCTTTACTGTCTCAATGATATCTCTAAATGTCTCAATAATATATCTCTAATGTCTCAATGATATATCTAAATGTCTGAAAAGATATCTCTCTAAAATTTCTAATGATAAATATTAGTGTCTCAATGATATCTTTCTAATGTCTCAATGATATCTCCTAATATCTCAATGATATCTCTCTAAAATTTCTAATGATAAATATTAGGGTCTTAATGATATCCCTCTAACATCTCAATGATATCTCTTAGTGTCTCAATGATATCTTTCTAATGTCTCGATGATATCTCCCTAATATCTCAATGATATCTCTTTAATGTCTCAATGATATCTCTAAATGTCTCAATGCTATATTTCTAATGTCTCAATGACATCTCTTTAATGTCTCAATGTTATCTCTTAGTGTATCAATGATATCTCTTAGTGTCTCAATGATATCTCTTAGTGTCTCAATGATATCTCTTAGTGTCTCAATGATATCTTTCTAATGTCTCAATGATATCTCTCTAACATCTCAATGATATCTCTTAGTGTCTCAATGATATCTTTCTAATGTCTCAATGATATCTCCCTAATATCTCAATATCTCTTTATTGTCTCAATGATATCTCTAAACGTCTCAATGCTATATTTCTAATGTCTCAATGATATCTCTTGTGTTGTCCCAATATCTATTAAAGCCTTGTTGTGTTGTGTCTTCCCAATGTTTATTAAAGCCTCGTTGTGTTGTTCCAATGTTTATTAAAGCCTCGTTGTGTTGTTTCAATGTTTATTAAAACCTCGTTGTGTTTTTCCAAAGTTTATTAAGGCCTCGTTGTGTTGTCCCAATGTTTATTAAAGCCTCGTTGTGTTGTATTTTACTAACGTTTATTAAAGCCTCGTTGTTGTCCCAATGTTTATTAAAGCCTCGTTGTGTTGTGTTTTCCCAATGTTTATTAAAGCCTCGATGTGTTTTCCCAATGTTTATTAAAGCCTCGATGTGTTTTCCCAATGTTTATTAAAGCCTCGATGTGTTTTCCCAATGTTTATTAAAGCCTCGTTGTGATGTGTTGTCCCAATGTTTATTAAAGCCTCGATGTGTTTTCCAATGTTTATTAAAGCCTCGTTGTGATGTGTTGTCCCCATTTTTATTAAAGCATAGTTGTGATGTGTTATCCCAATATTTATTATAGGCTGGTTGTGATGTGTTGTCCCAATGTTTATTAAAGCCTCGTTGTGCTGTCCCAATGTTTACTAAAGCCTCGTTGTGATGTGTTGCCCCATGTTTATTAAAGCCTCGATGTGTTGTCCCAATGTTTATTAAAGCCTCGTTGTGATGTGTTGTCCCAATGTTTATTAAATCCTCGTTGTGATGTGTTGCCCCAATGTTTATTAACGCCTCGTTGTGGAAGTTGTCCCATTATTTGTTAAAGCCTCGTTGTGATGTGTTGTCCCAATGTTTATTAAAGCCTCGTTGTGATGTGTTGTCCTAATGTTTATTAAAGCCCCGTTGTGATGTGTTGTCCCAATGTTTATTAAAGCCTCATTGTGTTGTCCCAATGTTTATTAAAGCCTCGTACTGATGTGTTGCCTTAATGTTTATTAAAGCCTCATTGTGATGTGTTGTCCCAATGTTTATTAAAGTCTCGTTGTGATGTGTTGTCCCAATGTTTATTAAAGCCTCGTTGTGTTGTGTTGTCCCAATGTTTATTAAAGCCACGTTGTGTTGTCCCAAGGTTTATTAAAGCCACGTTGTGTTGTCCCAATGTTTATTAATGCCACGTTGTGTTGTCCCAATGTTTATTAAAGCCTCGTTGTGTTGTCCCAATGATTATTAAAGTCTCGATGTGTTGTCCCAATGTTTATTAAAGCCACGTTGTGTTGTGTTGTCCCAATGTTTATTAAAGCCTCGTTGTGTTGTGTTTTCCCAATGTTTATTAAAGCCACGTTGTGATGTGTTGTCCCAATGTTTATTAAATCCTCGTTGTGATGTCCCAATGTTTATTAAAGCCTCGTTGTGTTGTCCCAATGTTTATTAGAACCTCGTTGTGTTTTTCCAATGTTTATTAAAGCCACGTTGTGTTGTGTTGTCCCAATATCTATTAAAGCCTTGTTGTGTTGTGTTTTCCCAATGTTTATTAAAGCCTCGTTGTGTTGTCCCAATGTTTATTAAAGCTTCGTTGTTTTGTGTTTTCCTAATGTTTATTAAAGCCTCGTTGTGATGTGTTGTCCCAATGTGTATTAACGTTTCGTTGTGTTGTCCCAATGTTTATTAAAACCTCGTTAGGATGTATTGTCCCAATGTTTATTAAAGCCACGATGTGTTCTCCCAATATTTATTAAAGCCCCGTTGTGTTTTCCCAATATTTATTGAAACCTTGTTGTGTTGTGATTTCCAACATACATAATTTTTCAGTACAACTAAACTCTTTCTTCCTGACTCTATTCACTAAGTGATTCTATCACTAGCATTTCTATACTGAACTTTTTCTACTTGTGTTTCTAACTCTTGGTGTTTCTCTATCTCTATCTATCTAACTCTAGGTGTTTCTCTACCTCTAGTTATCTAACTCTAGGTGTTTCTCTATCTCTATGTATCTATCTCTAGGTGTTTCTCTATCTCTATGTTTCTAACTCTAGGTGTTTCTCTATCTCTATGTTTCTAACTCTAGGTGTTTCTCTATCTCTAGTTATCTAACTCTAGGTGTTTCTCTATCTCTATGTTTCTAACTCTAGGTGTTTCTCTATCTCTATGTATCTAACTCTAGGTGTTTCTCTATCTCTATGTATCTATCTCTAGGTGTTTCTCTATCTCTATGTTTCTAACTCTAGGTGTTTCTCTATCTCTATGTATCTAACTCTATGTGTTTCTCTATCTCTATGTATCTAACTCTAGGTGTTTCTCTATCTCTATGTATCTATCTCTATGTATCTATCTCTAGGTGTTTCTCTATCTCTAGTTATCTAACTCTAGGTGTTTCTATATCTCTATGTATCTATCTCTAGGTGTTTCTCTATCTCTATGTATCTAACTCTAGGTGTTTCTCTATCTCTATGTATCTAACTCTAGGTGTTTCTATATCTCTATGTATCTAACTCTAGGTGTTTCTCTATCTCTATGTATCTAACTCTAGGTGTTTCTCTATCTCTATGTATCTAACTCTAGGTGTTTCTCTATCTCTAGTTATCTAACTCTATGTGTTTCTATATCTCTATGTATCTATCTCTAGGTGTTTCTCTATCTCTATGTATCTAACTCTAGGTGTTTCTCTATCTCTATGTATCTAACTCTAGGTGTTTCTCTATCTCTATGTATCTAACTCTAGGTGTTTCTCTATCTCTATGTATCTAACTCTAGGTGTTTCTCTATCTCTATGTTTCTAACTCTAGGTGTTTCTCTATCTCTATGTGTCTAAATCTAGGTGTTTCTTTATCTCTAGGTATCTAACTCTACGTGTTTCTCTATCTCTATGTATCTAACTCTAGGTGTTTCTGTATCTCTATTTTACTAACTCTAGGTGTTTCTCTATCTCTATGTTTCTAGCTCTAGGTGTTTCACTACCTTTGTGTTTCTATCTCTTGGTGTTTCTCTATCTCTATGTTTCTATCTCTTGGTGTTTCTCTATCTCTGTTTTACTAACTCTATGTGTTTCTCTATCTCTATGTTTCTAAACTCTAGGTGTTTCACTACCTTTGTGTTTCTATCTCTTGGTGTTTCTCTATCTCTGTTTTACTAACTCTAGGTGTTTCTCTATCTCTATGTTTCTAAACTCTAGGTGTTTCACTACCTTTGTGTTTCTATCTCTTGGTGTTTCTTTCCCTCGTGTTTCTGGAGGTTGCTCTCTAATCATTCTAAACTTCTACTTGTCTCTGTACTTCATTCTCTCATTCTAAACTCCTACTTGTCTCTGTACTTCATTCTCTCATTCTAAACTTTTACTTGTCTCTGTACTTCATTCTCTCATTCTAAACTTCTACTTGTCTCTGTACTTCATTCTCTCATTCTAAACTTCAACTTATCTCTGTACTTCATTCTCTCATTCTAAACTTCTACTTGTCTCTGTACTTCATTCTCTCATTCTAAACTTCAACTTGTCTCTGTACTTCATTCTCTCATTCTAAACTTCAACTTGTCTCTGTACTTCATTCTCTCATTCTAAACTTCAACTTGTCTCTGTACTTCATTCTCTCATTCTAAACTTCTACTTGTCTCTGTACTTCATTCTCTCATTCTAAACTTCTACTTGTCTCTGTACTTCATTCTCTCATTCTAAACTTCAACTTGTCTCTGTACTTCATTCTCTCATTCTAAACTTCTACTTGTCTCTGTACTTCATTCTCTATTTCTAAAATTATTTGCTCTGTCTGTCTACTCGGGCTCTCTTTCTGCTCTGAATTTTCCTTCTAAATCTCTATTGATAAAAAGCTACTAACTTGTAAAAGTCTCTTAATGTCTCAATGATATCTCAAATGTCTCAATGATATCTCTCTAATGCCTCAATGATATATTTCTAATATCTCAATGATATCTGTCTAATGTCTCAATGATATCTCAGATGTCTCAATGATATCTCAGATGTTTCAATGATATCTCAGATGTCTCAATGATATCTCAGATGTCTCAATGATATCTCAGATGTCTCAATGATATCTCAGATGTCTCAATGATATCTCAGATGTCTCAATGATATCTCAGATGTCTCAATGATATCTCAGATGTCTCAATGATATCTCAGATGTCTCAATGATATCTCTAAATGTCACTTCTGCCTTAAGGTAGATCGATCGAATCCGGACTAAACTTGTTTATTACATTTCTGAATCTTCTTCTTGTTCCTCCGCTCTTTCTCTGACTGTAAAACATTCTAATGCATGAGTATGACCTCAGTCTCCTTGGCTCAATCTCTTTGGCTCAGCCTTCTTGCAGTTACCTCGCAGCCAATAATTTAACGCGAGGATCAAAATCTAGCTGACCTATGTGTCACAATTGACAAAGCAAAACGCCATCTTGACATCTAGTTAACCTTCAGTCTAAAAAAAAACCGCTACCTCTCTCATAAACTTGACCTGCCCCTCGTTTGTTTGTCAGCCTAATTTCTGGACGTGTTGACTGGTCAAATCATCTCACATCTATTCCCACTTCCAATAACAAGTTGGACAATGTCCACTGGCTACAGTTCAACTCTCTGACTCTGCAAATTATTCACTCCATCACTGCAATAAGCTGCTGAGTAGGGGTAACAACCAAGCTAACTGCACCCGACCCGAACTAAATCTCTATCTTCTACTATGTGATTTATTCTCTCCTATCTATATACTATCACTTCTATCATTTTTTCGTTCAGCAACTATCACTTCTATCATTTTTCCCTTCAGCAACTATCACTTCTATCATTTTTCCGTTCAGCAACTATCACTTCTATCATTTTTCCGTTCAGCAACTATCACTTCCATCATTTTTTCCGTTCAGCAACTATCACTTCTATCATTTTTCCGTTCAGCAACTATCACTTCTATCATTTTTCCGTTCAGCAACTATCACTTCCATCATTTTTTCCGTTCAGCAACTATCACTTCCATCATTTTTTCCGTTCAGCAACTATCACTTCTATCATTTTTCCGTTCAGCAACTATCACTTCTATCATTTTTCCGTTCAGCAACTATCACTTCTATCATTTTTCCGTTCAGCAACTATCACTTCCATCATTTTTTTCCGTTCAGCAACTATCACTTCTATCATTTTTCCGTTCAGCAACTATCACTTCTATCATTTTTCCGTTCAGCAACTATCACTTCTATCATTTTTCCGTTCAACAACTATCACTTCCATCATTTTTCCGTTCAGAAACTATCACTTTTATCATTTTTCCGTTCAGCAACTATCACTTCTATCATTTTTCCGTTCAGCAACTATCACTTCTATAATTTTTCCGTTCAGCAACTATCACTTCCATCATTTTTTCCGTTCAGCAACTATCACTTCTATCATTTTTTCCGTTCAGCAACTATCACTTCTATCATTTTTCCGTTCAGCAACTATCACTTCTATCATTTTTCCGTTCAGCAACTATCACTTCTATCATTTTTCCGTTCAGCAACTATCACTTCCATCATTTTTTCCGTTCAGCAACTATCACTTCTATCATTTTTCCGTTCAGCAACTATCACTTCTATCATTTTTCCGTTCAGCAACTATCACTTCTATCATTTTTCCGTTCAACAACTATCACTTCCATCATTTTTCCGTTCAGAAACTATCACTTCTATCATTTTTCCGTTCAGCAACTATCACTTCTATCATTTTTCCGTTCAGCAACTATCACTTCTATAATTTTTCCGTTCAGCAACTATCACTTCCATCATTTTTTCCGTTCAGCAACTATCACTTCTATCATTTTTTTGTTTTGAATAAGGCCTTTTACTTCCCATCACTTGAACGACAACCACTTTCTGTAGCTCACTTTCACTCTCATCAATTACAGCATCGCCGCACCACAGCCTGTTCATATTATGATCACTGACTTCCGGTACGTTTTTGATAGATCTTACTTTAATGTCTCAATGATATCTCTCTAATGTCTCAATGATATCTCTCTAATGTCTCAATGATATCTCTCTAATGTCTCAATGATATCTCTCTAATGTCTCAATGATATCTATCTAATGTCTCAATGATATCTCTTTAATGTCTCAATGATATTTTTCTAATGTCTCAATGATATCTCTCTAATGTCTCAATGATATCTCTCTAATGTCTCAATGATATCTCTCTAATGTCTCAATGATATCTCTCTAATGTCTCAATGATATCTCTCTAATGTCTCAATGATATCTCTCTAATGTCTCAATGATATCTCTTAATGTCTCAATGATATCTCTCTAATGTCTCAATGATATCTCTCTAATGTCTCAATGATATCTCTCTAATGTCTCAATGATATCTCTTAATGTCTCAATGATATCTCTTTAATGTCTGAATGATATATTTCTAATATCTCAATGATATCTCAAATGTCTCAATGATATCTCTCTAATGCCTCAATGATATATTTCTAATATCTCAATGATATCTGTCTAATGTCTCAATGATATCTCTCTAATGTCTCAATGATATCTCTCTAATGTCTCAATGATATCTCTCTAATGTCTCAATGATATCTCTTTAATGTCTGAATGATATATTTCTAATATCTCAATGATATCTCAAATGTCTCAATGATATCTCTCTAATGCCTCAATGATATATTTCTAATATCTCAATGATATCTGTCTAATGTCTCAATGATATCTCTAAATGTCGCAATGATACCTTTCTAATGTCTCAATGATATCTCTCTAATGTATCAATGATATCTTTCTAATGTCTCAATGATATCTCTCTAATGTCTCAATGATATCTCGCTAGTGTCTCAATGATATCTCTCTAATGTCTCAATGATATCTCTCTAATGTCTCAATGATATCTCTCTAATGTCTCAATGATATCTCTTAATGTCTCAATGATATCTCTTAATGTCTCAATGATATCTCTCTAATGTCTCAATGATATCTCTCTAATGTCTCAATGATATCTCTCTAATGTCTCAATGATATCTCTCTAATGTCTCAATGATATCTCTTAATGTCTCAATGATATCTCTTTAATGTCTCAATGATATATTTCTAATATCTCAATGATATCTCAAATGTCTCAATGATATCTCTCTAATGCCTCAATGATATATTTCTAATATCTCAATGATATCTGTCTAATGTCTCAATGATATCTCTAAATGTCGCAATGATACCTTTCTAATGTCTCAGTGATATCTCTCTAATGTATCAATGATATCTTTCTAATCTCTCAATGATATCTCTATAATGTATCAATGATATCTCTTAGTGTCAAAATGATATCTCTCTGATGTATCAATGATATCTTTCTAATGTCTCAATGATATCTCTCTAATGTATCAATGATATCTTTCTAATGTCTCAATGATATCTCTCTAATGTATCAATGATATCTTTCTAATCTCTCAATGATATCTCTCTAATGTATCAATGATATCTCTAATGTCTCAATGATATCTCTCTAATGTCTCAATGATATCTCTCTAATGTCTCAATGATATCTCTCTAATGTCTCAATGATATCTCTCTAATGTCTCAATGATATCTCTTAGTGTCAAAATGATATCTCTCTAATGTATCAATATCTTTCTAATGTCTCAATATCTCTCTAATGTATCAATGATATCTTTCTAATCTCTCAATGATATCTCTCTAATGCCTCAAAGATATCTATCTAATGTCTCAATGATATCTCTCTAATGTCTCAATGATATCTCTCAAATGTATCAATGATATCTTTCTAATCTCTCAATGATATCTCTCTAATGTATCAGTGATATCTCTCTAATGTTCAATGATATCTTTCTAATCTCTCAATGATATCTCTCTAATGTATCAATAATATCTTTCTAATCTCTCAATGATATCTCTCTAATGTATCAATGATATCTTTCTAATCTCTCAATGATATCTCTCTAATGTATCAATGATATCTCTTAGTGACAAAATGATATCTCTCTAATGTATCAATGATATCTCTTAGTGACAAAATGATATCTCTCTAATGTATCAATGATATCTCTTAGTGTCAAAATGATATCTCTCTAATGTATCAATGATATATCTTAGTGTCTCAATGATATCTCTCTAATATCTCAATGATATCTCTCTAATGTCTCAATGATATCTCTATAACGTGTCAATGATATTTCGAAATGTCTCAATGATATCTCTCTAATATCTCAATTATATCTTAACATGTCTCAATGATATCTCTTAGTGTTTCAATAATGTCTCTTTAGTGTCTCAACAATATATCACTAATATATCACTAATATCTATCTAAAATTTCAATGATATATCTCTAATATCTCAATGATATCTCTTTACTGTCTCAATGATATCTCTAAATGTCTCAAAATTATATCTCTAATGTCTCAATGATATATCTAAATGTCTGAAAAGATATCTCTCTAAAATTTCTAATGATAAATATTAGTGTCTCTATGATATCTTTCTAATGTCTCAATGATATCTCCCTAATAACTCAATGATATCTCTCTAAAATATCTAATGATAAATATTAGGGTCTTAATGATATCCCTCTAACATCTCAATGATATCTCCTAGTGTCTCAATGATATCTTTCTAATGTCTCAATGATATCTCCCTAATATCTCAATGATATCTCTTTAATGTCTCAATGATATCTCTAAATGTCTCAATGCTATATTTCTAATGTCTCAATGATATCTCTTTAATGTCTCAATGATATCTCTTAGTGTCTCAATGATATCTCTTAGTGTCTCAATGATATCTCTTAGTGTCTCAATGATATCTCTTAGTGTCTCAATGATATCTCTTAGTGTCTCAATGATATCTTTCTAATGTCTCAATGAAATCTCTCTAACATCTCAATGATATCTCTTAGTGTCTCAATGATATCTTTCTAATGTCTCAATGATATCTCCCTAATATCTCAATGATATCTCTTTAATGTCTCAATGATATCTCTCTAATATCTCAATGATATCTCCCTAACATCTCAATGATGTCTCTCTAATATCTCAATGATTTCTCCCTAAAATCTCAATGATATCTCTTTAACATCTCAATGATATCTCTTTAACATCTCAATGATATCTCTTTAACATCTCAATGATATCTCTTTAACATCTCAATGATATCTCTTTAACATCTCAATGATATCTCTTTAATGTCTCAATTATATCTCTCTAATATCACAATGATATCTCCTAACATCTCAATGATATCTCTCTAATATATCAATGATATCTCCCTAACATCTCAATGATATCTCTCTAATATCTCAATGATATCTCCCTAACATCTCAATGATATCTCTCTAACATCTCAATGATATCTCTCTAATATCTCAATGATATCTCCCTAACATCTCAATGATATCTCTCTAATATCTCAATGATATCTCCCTAACATCTCAATGATATCTCTCTAATATCTCAATGATATCTCCCTAACATCTCAATGATATCTCTCTAATATCTCAATGATATCTCTCGAATATCTCAATGATATCTCTCTAATATCTCAATGATATCTCTCTAATATCTCAATGATATCTCCCTAACATCTCAATGATATCTCTCTAACATCTCAATGATATCTCTCTAATATCTCAATGATATCTCCCTAACATCTCAATGATATCTCCCTAACATCTCAATGATATCTCTCTAATATCTCAATGATATCTCCCTAACATCTCAATGATATCTCTCTAATATCTCAATGATATCTCTCTAATATCTCAATGATATCTCTCTAATATCTCAATGATATCTCCCTAACATCTCAATGATATCTCTCTAATATCTCAATGATATCTCTCTAATATCTCAATGATATCTCGATAACATCTCAATGATATCTCTCTAACATCTCAATGATATCTCTCTAATATCTCAATGATATCTCCCTAACATCTCAATGATATCTCCCTAACATCTCAATGATATCTCTCTAATATCTCAATGATATCTCCCTAACATCTCAATGATATCTCTCTAATATCTCAATGATATCTCTCTAATATCTCAATGATATCTCCCTAACATCTCAATGATATCTCTCTAATATCTCAATGATATCTCCCTAACATCTCAATGATATCTCCCTAACATCTCAATGATATCTCTCTAATATCTCAATGATATCTCCCTAACATCTCAATGATATCTCTCTAACATCTCAATGATATCTCTCTAATGTCTCAATGATATCTCTCTAACATCTCAATGATATCTCTCTAATATCTCAATGATATATCCCTAACATCTCAATGATATCTCTCTATTATCTCAATGACATCTCTCTAATATCTCAATGATATCTCTCTAATATCTCAATGATATCTCCCTAACATCTCATGATATCTCTCTAATATCTCAATGATATCTCTCTAATATCTCAATGATATCTCCCTAACATCTCAATGATATTTCTCTAACATCTCAATGATATCTCTCTAATATCTCAATGATATCTGCCTAACATCTCAATGATATCTCCCTAACATCTCAATGATATCTCTCTAATATCTCAATGATATCTCCCTAACATCTCAATGATATCTCTCTAATATCTCAATGCTCAATGATATTATTGTATTTCTATTACTTTATTGCAGGCATTGACGTCATCAACCATGCTGTGATGTAACATCAAATCAACTGTTATTAGCGATCATATGATGTGTGTAACGTAACATGAAGTCAACTTTTACTGGCGATGATATGATGTGTGTAATGTAACATATGGTCATATGTTGGACATATGATGAGAAGAGATAATAACCGAATAACAAAGCAAGCCCTCATATGGGAAACAACATGTAAGAGAAAAAGAGGAAGACCCAGAGAGACACTGAGAAGAATATTGATGAGAGAGGCAAGAGCAGCAGGATTCGGCTCCCTCAATGAGATAGAGCTGCTTGCACAGAACAGAGACAGATGGCGAGATTTGATAACATATCTTTAAAAGAATTGAAAACTGCTAGAACAAAAATTCAGATAAGAGAAGGAGTATCTTGGTTTACGCCCTATGGGCCGGCTACGGCTCGAAAGGTCAATAGATAGATAGATAGATAGATAGATAGATAGATAGATAGATAGATAGATAGATAGATAGATAGATAGATAGATAGATAGATAGATAGATAGATAGATAGATAGATAGATAGATAGATAGATAGATAGATAGATAGATAGATAGATAGATAGATAGATAGATAGATAGATAGATAGATAGATAGATAGATAGATTGATAGATAGATAGATAGATAGATAGATAGATAGATAGATAGATAGATAGATAGAATGTAACATATAAATGTCAGGTCAGGTAATTTTACCTGCTACTGTATGCAGTAAACAGTACAACCTGTGGCTGCCCTGCTGCCTTGCAGGTAAGCTCGGGAGAGTAAAAGGCTAAGGGAGGGTACCCCGAAGTAAAACAACCCCACTGCCTTGTGGGTGAGACGTTTTGGTCAAAGGCTAGCGGAATCAATCGTCAACAAACCGACGGAAGGCAACAGAAAACCACCGTCGTAACTTCTTTGTACAATCATGAATCGCCACAACAATCGAAATAACGACAACAACGTTAAGGGGGACTCCATTGGAAAACCCTCGTTCGGTAGGAGACATCATGAGCTACAGGTGATACCCGATCGTCATCAAGCTACTGTAAGCAAAATAAAGATAAAACAAACTCTAAAGATAGGTACTTGGAATGTGAGAACACTCATGCAGAAGGGTAAACTAGAAAACATCATACAAGAAATGAAAAGAATGGGTTTACAATTACTGGGACTTTGCGAAATGAGATACACCGGATCAGGGGAGATGTATTCTGATAAACACAAAATAATCTATTCTGGAGGTACTGAACACCAAAGAGGAGTAGGTATCATCTTGGATGCAGAAAGAGCAAGAACAGTGAAAGGCTTTTACCCAATATCTGACAGAGTCCTATTAGTGAAATTGAATGGAAAGCCAAAAGACATAAATCTTATACAGGTTTATGCACCAACATCAGACAGTCTAGAGGAAACATTTGATAAATTTTACAACGAGTTAAATGAGGCACTTCATGAATGCAAACCACATGAAAACACCATAGTTCTAGGGGATTTTAACGCAAAAGTAGGAAAGGAAAGAGTTGAGGAAGTAGTTGGTCATTATGGCTTAGGCGAGAGTAATGAAAGAGGTGAGAAACTTATTGAATGGGCAAGAACACACAACATGATGATAGGAAACACCTAGTTTAAGCAACATCCAGGACGTCTGTGGACATGGAAAAGCCCAGGAGACAACGCGCGTAATCAAATTGATTACATAATGATAAGCAATAGATTTAGAAACAGTCTGGTGTGTGTGAAAACTAGACCACGGGCAGATTGCAGTAGTGACCATGTACCAGTTGTGGGAAAGCTTAGAGTAAAATTAAAAGGAACAAAACGAGCCTCAGTTAACATCAAGTTAAATTTAGATTTACTAAAATCAGACAAGAAGCTGCAAGACAAATATAAAATCACAATTCAGAACCGGTACAATGCAATAGAGAAGATACAAAGCATTGATGAACAGTGGGAAATGCTAAAAGAATCAATGCAACAAACATCAAAAGAGTTCATACCACCAGTGAGGACAAATTCAAGAAAGAAATGGATGACGGATGAAATTTTGCAGCTAATGGATACAAGAAGAAGAAATAAAGATGAGTATAAGAGATTAAATAAAGAAATTGTAGTAAAATGCAATGAAGCAAAAGAAGCATGGCTAAAAGAGAGATGCAAAGAGATTGAAATGCAACAAAAAAAAGGAGATGCTAAAGCTATATACAAATAAATGGAAGAATTAACTGGAAGAAAAACGCAATCAAAAACTGGATGTTTAAGATCAAAGGAAGGAGAACTGTTAATTGAACAAGAAAACATAAGAGAACAATGGACAGAATACATTAAGGATCTTTATAATGATGAACGAACGGAAGTAAATATTAAGGATAATGGAGAAGGACCAGAAATACTCAGAGAAGAAGTGGAAGATGCCTTGCGCAATATGAAAGCAGGCAAAGCTCCTGGACCAGATAATATAACTAAAGAAGAGATTGAAGGTGATTTCAGAATAGAAGTAATAAAAAAAATGTTGAATGATATCTACAACAGCGGATATATACCGGACGACATGCTCAAATCAATATTCATAGCCCTACCAAAGAAATCGGGTGCGATTGAATGCGATGATCATCGCACAATAAGCCTTACGAGTCACATGACTAAGATATTACTAAGAATCATCATGCGAAGAGTGCGAAACAAAATCAGTCCAGAAATTAGCGATGAACAGTGTGGTTTTGTTAGAGATAAAGGAACAAGCAATGCCATTTATATCATAAGATCTTTAGTAGAAAGAGCCATAGAGGTGAAAACAGATTTTTACCTATGTTTCATAGATTACACCAAGGCATTTGACAAAGTAAAGCACCAAGAAATAATCAAAATTTTAGAAAGCATAAACGTAGACAGCAAAGATCTAAGAATAATAAAGAACATGTACTGGCAACAAACAGCGGCTATAAGAACTGGAAACCAATTGGGAATGTTTCAAGAAATAAAACAGGGTGTTAGACAAGGTTGTGTGCTGTCACCAGATTTGTTTAATATTTATAGTGAGATTATTTTAAGATCCATAAGGGGCATGCCTGGAATAACAATTGGAGGTCATAATATAAATAATCTAAGGTATGCTGATGATACAGTCTTAATCGCTAAGAGTGAAAATGAGTTACAAGAAATGTTGGACATTATAGTGAAAGAAAACAAAAATAAAGGACTCAGCCTTAATAAGCAAAAAGACAGAAGTAATGGTAACAACAAAGAAAAAGACATCACCTCAGTGCAGAATAAAGACAAGTGGAACAATATTAAAACAGGTAAATGAATTTAAATATTTGGGAAATTGGTTAACCTCAGACGGAAGATGTACAACAGAGGTGAGATGCAGAATGGCTCAGGCAAAAGCAGCTTTCCAAAAAATGAGGGAGATACTATGCAATCCATTTTTGACAATATAAACAAGAAAAAGAGTTCTTAAATGTTATGTAGAGCCAGTCTTAACATATGGATGTGAATCATGGACAATAGGACAACAGACAAGAAAATCACTGGAGTCTGTAGAAATGTGGTTTTACAGAAGAATGTTGAGAATACCATGGACAGCTAAGAAGAGTAATGAATATGTTCTGAGAGAGGTCAAAGCAAAAAAAAAAGAGCTAATTTCCAATATTAGGAAGAAACAATCATCATTTTTTGGCCATGTAATGAAAAGAGAACAACTGGAATATATTGTAACAACTGGGAAAATTGAGGGACGAAGAGATAGAGGGAAGCAAAGAGAGAAAATATCAGACAGCTTAAGAGAATGGCTTGGCAGAAGGTCAACAACAGAAATGATAAAGAACTGTAGAGATCGAAAGTTATGGAGAGACATTATCACCTACGCCAGTAGGCCCCGTACTTGATGATGATGATGAATGTAACATAAAGTCAACTATTACTAGCGATGATATGTTGTGTGTAATGTAACATGAAGTCAACTATTACTAGCGATGATATGATGTGTGTAATGTAACATGAAGTCAACTATTACTAGCGATGATATGTTGTGTGTAATGTAACATGAAGTCAACTGTTACTAGCGATGATATGATGTGTGTAATGTAACATGAAGTCAACTGTTACTAGCGATGATATGATGTGTGTAATGTAACATGAAGTCAGCTATTACTAGCGATGATATGATGTGTGTAATGTAACATGAAGTCAACTATTACTAGCGATGATATGTTGTGTGTAATGTAACATGAAGTCAACTGTTACTGTCGGTGCTGCTGATGTGTGTAGTTACAGCAACATCTACCTGGCGCGAGATGACGTCGGTGGGAGATTAGCAACACGAGCCGGTCACAATAACTCACTGGAGCATTAAGCGACCATACGCAAACTGTCACTCACAATTATCCAGTTAAAAACGCGCGACCTCATTTACGTTATGCAGGTACCCGATAAATATATTCGTTATGTTGTGTCGATACATATAGTCGGAGGCGTAACTGCAGGCTAGGGGCCAAACACCGCTCAGGGGAAGCCCATAAGTAGTTGCCACCATCTCCAAGTACCATGATATAAGACTGTATTGCCGCCCTTGATGTTGACAACCTTACATCATTCAAACATGGCAATCAGGTGATAACAAAAGTGACAACCATGTGACAACATACGCGACAACCATGTCAGAACAAAAAGTGATAACCATGTGATAACAAACATGACAACCATTTAAGAACAAATGTGACAAACATGATAACTATGTGATAACAAACCTGACAACTATGTGATAACAAAATTTACAACCGCGTGATAAGAAACATGTCAACTATTTGGTAACAAAGTGACAACCATGTGATAACAAAAATAACATCCATGTGAAAACAAACATTAGAGTTGAAGTGGGATGCTCCTATGGTATTTGCATCTGGTGCGAATATTCGCGGCATCTATCTTCGGGGCGGATCCCTGATTGGCCAATGTTGGTCCTATTACATCGCTACATATGATGGCATAGATGATGTTGCTCGATGTACAAGTGAACCCTTCCCTGATCTCAAAGGGACCCTTAGGGAAGAGAACCGCATTCGTCAGAAGAACGTGGTTGCAAGTTTTCAACTCTAAGGGTCATCGGGTAAGGGTGGGTGTCTAAGACACTGACCCTGTGCCATGCTCCCTGGACAACCGTTTGCGACTCACGTCAGAGAATCGTCTGATCGCCCACTCCATGGGGGGGGGGGGGGGGGTTAATGTATCCCTTTCTCACAGGTAACCAATTACCCGTCTTCCTCTCATTCCAACACTCCCCTTTGCTTCTTCTATTCATTTCTCCTTTCCGATTTCCTCATCTTCCCTTCGTTATTTCCTCTCTCTTCCCTCCCCTTTTCCTGATGTGTCCCCTAGCATCAGTATTTACCCAGTGGACACTCATGGTACATTTACATTATCTTTGTATTCACGTTGGAACCCATCTACTGCAGCTATAAACCCTCTCTACCGAACTGTATTCACGTTGGAACCCATCTACTGCAGCTATAAACCCTCTCTACCGAACTGTATTCACGTTGGAACCCATCTACTGCAGCTATAATCCCTCTCTACCTACCGAGCTGTATTTACGTTGGCACCCACCTACAGCAGCCATAATCCCTCCCTACCGAGCTGTATTTACGTTGGCACCCATCTACAGCAGCTATAATCCCTCCCTACCGAGCTGTATTTACGTTGGCACCCACCTACAGCAGCTATAATCCCTCCCTACCGAGCTGTATTTACGTTGGCACCCACCTACAGCAGCTATAATTCCTCCCTACCGAGCTGTATTTACGTTGGCACCCATCTACAGCAGCTATAATCCCTCCCTACCGAGCTGTATTTACGTTGGCACCCACCTACAGCAGCTATGATCCCTCACTACCGAGCTGTATTTACGTTGACACCCATCTACAGCAGATATGATCCCTCACTACCGACCTGTATTTACGTTGGCACCCATCTACAGCAGATATGATCCCTCACTACCGAGCTGTATTTACGTTGACACCCATCTACAGCAGCTATAATCCCTCCCTACCGAGCTGTATTTCCGTTGACGCCCACCTACAGCAGCTATGATCCCTCACTACCGAGCTGTATTTCCGTTGGTACCCACCTACAGCAGCTATAATCCCTCCCTACCGAGCTGTATTTACGTTGGTACCCACCTACAGCTGCTATAATCCCTCACTACCGAGCTGTATTTCCGTTGGTACCCACCTACAGCAGCTATAATCCCTCCCTACCGAGCTGTATTTACGTTGGTACCCACCTACAGCAGCTATAATCCCTCCCTACCGAGCTGTATTTACGTTGGCACCCACCTACAGCAGCTATAATCCCTCCCTACCGAGCTGTATTTACGTTGGCACCCACCTACAGCAGCTATAATCCCTCCCTACCGAGCTGTATTTACGTTGGCACCCACCTACAGCAGCTATAATCCCTCCCTATCGATCTGTATTTACGTTGGCACCCATCTACAGCAGCTATAATTCCTCCCGACCGAGCTGTATTTATGTTGGCACCCACCTACAGCAGCTATAATCCCTCCCTACCGAGCTGTATTTACGTTGATACCCACCTACAGCAGCTATGATCCCTCTCTACCGAGCTGTATTTACGTTGGCACCCATCTACAGCAGCTATAATCCCTCCTATCGAGCTGTATTTACGTTGGCACCCATCTACAGCAGCTATAATCCCTCCCTACCGAGCTGTGTTTACGTTGGTACCCACCTACAGCTGCTATAATCCCTCCCTATCGAGCTGTATTTACGTTGACACCCATCTACAGCAGCTATAATCCCTCCCTACCGAACTGTATTTACGTTGGCACCCATCTACAGCAGCTATAATCCCTCCCTACCGAGCTGTATTTACGTTGGCACCCACGTACAGCAGCTATAATCCCTCCCTACCGAGCTGTATTTACGTTGGCACTCACCTACAGCAGCTATAATCCCTCCCTACCGAGCTGTATTTACGTTGGCACCCACCTACAGCAGCTATAATCCCTCCCTACCGAGCTGTATTTACGTTGGCACTCACCTACAGCAGCTATAATCCCTCCCTACCGAGCTGTATTTACGTTGGCACCCATCTACAGCAGCTATCATCCCTCCCTACCGAGCTGTATTTACGTTGGCACCCATTTACAGCAGCTATCATCCCTCCCTACCGAGCTGTATTTACAGTCAGTGCCAGCACTTATTGTACCTTATTCTTCTCTTTCGGCGTAGGTATTTAAGTACTACCTGACATTACTTTTGACCATCTCCTCCAGTCCGCTACTCCTTTCAGACACGTGACCATCCCCTCCCACCTACAAGGTTGTAAACAACAAACATTTTTGTGAGTAAACAACAGACATTTTTGTGAGTAAACAACAAACATTTTTGTGAGTAAACAACAAACATTTTTGTGAGTAAACAACATACATTTTTGTGAGTAAACAACAAACATTTTTGTGAGTAAACAACATACATTTTTGTGAGTAAACAACATACATTTTTGTGAGTAAACAACAAAATTTTTGTGAGTAAACAACAGTCATTTTTGTGTGTAAACAACAGACATTTTTGTGTGTAAACAACAGACATTTTTGTGTGGAAACGGCAGATATTTTTGTGTGTAAACAAAAGACATATTTGTGAGTAAACAACATACATTTTTGTGTGTAAACAACAGACAT